>JADRCD010170772.1:0-10360 GCA_019843815.1 Montemys delectorum
GATGTTGGATTTTGTCAAATGCTTTCTCAGCATCTAGTGAGATGATCATATGGTTTTTTTCTTTGAGTTTGTTTATGTAGTGAATTACGTTGATGGATTTCCGTATATTGAACCATCCCTGCATCCCTGGGATGAAGCCTACTTGATCATGGTGAATGAGAGATGCTTTTTATGTGTAACAGCATATAAACTCAGAGGCATACTCCACTGGCCAGGGAGTGGTGCTCATGTAGATCAGCCTTGAATGGAATTTGAAAGTTTCACAATGGAAAGTGGAAAAAACAACCCATGAATGCAAAAAGGCACGCTTTCCTGTCCTTACAGAGGATTGTTGAGGTGATGAGGTTTATCAATGAAAGTTTCGCTTAGTTCCTGATGCCCAAAGCCTCTCTGATTGGATAAGAAGGAAACCCAAGATGTGGTAGCTGTGCTGACAGGAAACCACCAAAGAAAGGATCTCTGTGATCCCTCACTCCTGAAAAGTCTCCTTAAGGCATTTTTCTCCCATCAGGGCTTGAAGCACCTGTTCCTGGGGCACTGAGCTGTGCTAAGCCTGTCTTTCTCTTCGTGATTCTGAGGAGAATAGCGTCTGTTTCTGTCTCACAGAGGAAGGAACAGAATCCAAGTAGTAGTGGAAAAAAAAGCAGACCTGTGTTAACAGTGAGTGCACAGACTTGCTGTCCTATTTAAAATAGTACAGAGCTGGGTCGATGGTGTGGGCTAGCATGAGATTTCAAGTTGACATGCCCAACACTCATTTACATATGAGCCCTGTGTAGTAGTTTGTGTCTGTGACCCATAACTCAGCACTGTGGGTGGGGAGATAAGTGGGCCCCAGTAGTGACTGGCCTGCCGACCCATCAAAAACAGTGAACTCCAGGTTCAGTGAGATGCTTGTCTCAAAAGAAAAAGGTAGAGAAGTGACTGAGGAAGACATCTTGGTCTCACCCCCTGGCCTCTGAAAACACCATCTAGATAAGTATACACATAACATACTCTTTAAATATGCATGTACGTAAGTACACATGGAACATACCACTCGTGGATGGGTGGGTAGGGGAGCACCCTCATGGTAGCAGGAAGAGGGGGTATCAGGTAGGGGGGTTCTGCATGGGGAACTGGGGAAGAGGAGAACATTTGAAATGTAAATAAATAAAATATCTAATAAAAATAAATAAAAAATAAAAAGAAGTAAAAAAATTACCCAATTAATTGATAGGCCATAAAAAACTCGCTCATGTAAGTAAGCACACATGAAAATGCCATTTAAACTTTCAACATGAATCCATGTTAAGATATCAATAAAAGTGTTTATGTTTGGAAAGAACACTATAACAGCCCTGATATCCTTCCAATTTCTGTTGAAATTATTAATCTGCTCTGTGGACATTGTACTGGATCCAAATGTTTGACTAAATTAGTTTTTGTTTCCATGTGAATATTGACTGTCGGCAATGTGCAATTTTTATTTTGCTAGGCTTCTGCAATGATTGGATTTATGAATTTTCCAATTCTTAAACTTTAACATTTTCACTTTCCTTGGAGCATGTCTATAGGAAACATCTGTAAGTGGTTATTGCTGCTGTATTCTTGCATTTCTTCTGAAGTTGGATATTACATTAATGTATCATTGTGGTTGGAGGGTTTATCAACTTGACATGGTCTAGTATCATGTGGGAAGAGAATATCAGTGAGAGATTATCTAAATCAGATTGGCCTGTGGGGGACTGTCTTCATTATGGTAAATGAAGCAGGAAAAGCTAGCTACCATGGGTGGAAACTTTGCCCAAGCAGGGAACCCTGAATTCTGTGGAGTGGAGAAGGGTAGCTGAACACAGACTTGCATGGTTTCATCCATAGTTCTCTCCTCCTGACCATGGATATAATATGATCAGTTTCTCTGAAGCCTAACATTTGCACAATGATAAACTGTACCATGGAACTGTGAGCTAAATAAATCCCTTTCTTTTAAGCTGCTTTTGTTGGGATATTTTATCACAGCAAAAGAAAAGGAAACTAAGACTACAATATTCTCATTTAATGAGTACACTTTTATAATTTTTATGAACCTCTGTAAAATAATTTTATAAAACAAACATAATATTAATACACAAATATTAATAATCAGAAGGACCATACGTCAACCTTTACTGTAAAGCATTATTTATATGAACCAAGAGAGCTAGAACATCACCTGGCTTCTTATATAAAAATGTGATCTCAGTGCTTAGCAAATTTATTTTACCAGTAATTTCCCTCTTGATTCAAGAAATGTTTATGAACAAGTCAGATGGAAGAGTTGAAAGGTTCTGAAACCTGACAAAGCACGTCAATTGTTCTACATTTGGATTCCCCAAAGGAAAGGAATTTAGGAGATGATATAGAACATATCATCTGCTGTCTTCTGTCCCCATGGCAACTGCTCACTCCACCACTGGTAAAAATGCCCATTTTTTACTTTATTTGACTGGCACCTTGTGACTTTTCACATCTGTGGAGATATGCAATGTTATAATGCTTGTAGTTCAGCCTGAGTGTGTTGGAATCACTGTATGAAGAAGCCGAGATAGCTCAGCGGAAGTCATTGTATACCTCTATTGCTGGATATTCTGTGTCATAATGACTTCAGCACTTGCCATGTTTCATGAATATAAAGTTAGCCAATTAATTTTGCATTTGTAAAAGAAAAAATGGAGCTAAAAATCTAAGGTTTTCAATTATACAAAGAAGAGGAAGAAAAGCTTCCACACCCCTTGATTCCTTTGTGTGTATTTCAAATAACAGAGTTGTATTGTATTGTTAGCTGGTTTCACCTTCTAGAGATTTTATTTCTCTGTGTGCCTTAGAATAATGTTAAATAAGTCATTGATTAAATTACATACCTCTAGGTGCTACAGGAATGGGACAGGAACTCATTTAACATTGCACATGCATTTATATATGTGTATATAAGTATGTATATGTGAATACACATGCATACTCACACACACACATATATATACATATATATGTATATATATATACATATATATATATATATATATAGTCTTTATAGTCAGTCATAAATAAAAGCATTTCTCATAGTCCAGAGTAAATTGATTCTAGAACTACTGAAGGTACTAAAATTCTCAGATGCTTAAGTCATCAATATAAATTAGCCTAGTATTTACCTATAGCTTATACCTACTCCTCTGTGACCTTTAAAATATCTGCAGACTCATAAAATACCTAGCACAATACAAATACTATTTAATAGTGTTATACTCTGTTGTTTGAGAAACACTGACATAAGAGGCTATGTCTTCCTGACATGATAATATGGAAGATGTATTCATAAACTCACAGGTAAGATTGCAGTGAATGTACATTGAGTAGTTGCTAGTGGCAGAAGAGCCATTACCTTCAGTGGTGCATCCACTGGCAAGTTGCCCATGTTCCAGTAAATAAGCCTGCCCCTAAGCTCATGAATGCAACCCTAACAAAATTCCATGGCTTACCCAAACCTAACCAAACAACAAAAAATGCTCCAAGATGCAAAAGCAGGAATAGGACTTATTGCAAAGAGAAAGGGGGTAGCTGGGAGTAGGAGGGGGTGTATGAAATGCAAGGGGTAGTGGTGAAGGGCTGGAGTTCCTTACATGTAAGAAACTACCATTTAAAAAAAAACACACATGAAAAGTAGAAACATGCCTAGCATAGACACACCGATTGGTTGACTGCCTTCACAGTCTGTGTTGAATCATCCAATAAAAAAACCCATTGATATGAGGGCTAATTACTTTATAGCTTTCCCTAGTTTTAAAAGGAAAGAGCTGGCCTGCTGACAAAGCTAGGTGGGAATTTATTTGTATGCCTTTAAATATGAGAAAAATAAGGGGTGCCCCCTAAAGCATACAGCTCGAAGTCCTTACCTGTACTTCTCCTCGAAGTAACACAGTGTGTTTAGGACCTCTGTGGGCTGTGAAAGGCATGAGAATGTTCCTGAAGGAGGCAATAGAATGCTCTTATGCTTTAGTCTTCTGGTTTGCTTAGTAAGTCATTCTTGTATTGTCTAGACCCCTTCCCCAGTCAAGGCTCTAAAAGAAAATCTAAGTTACTTTTCTGGACCCTTTTTTAAAAAAATCAAAATATATCTAAGTGGTTAGGTATCTAAATACAATTAATGCTAACAAATCTGAATTAATTGCCTACTGTATATATTGTTTTATACATATTGAACATTTTACATTTGGCAAAGAAATTTCGTATAAACATATTCCTACATGCTAAGAAGTAAATTTTGTTTTCTTTTCTCCAATATTCTCTATAGCCATACAGTTTAAAAATAGAGCACTCTAAGCACAGCCAATGCTGGGACCCTGACTCAAAAACAAGCAATATATTTAAGTGTACCTATAACTGTGAGTATGTTTGTATGTATGTGTGAGTGTGTGTGTGTGTGTGTGTGTGTGTGTGTGTGTATGTGTGTGTGTGTGTGTGTGTGTGTGTGTGTGTGTATGTGTGTGTGGAGAGAGAGAAAGAGAGAGAGTGTGTGTGTGTGTTATCTGGTCAATAAAGTTGGACTTTAAGAATCAGATTCAAATACTTGGTTAATATATAATTTGTTGCATGATGAAAATAGAAATTTTATCTAAATTTGTATTATTTAAAACAATTTCTTCATGGCTGCTTAAATGGTAATCAACTTGTTCTTTGTATTCTTGTAGTTTTCCACATTTATATATCATATTTAAACCTATGAAGATAACTATATATTTTTCTATTTCATATAATTGTAAATGGCTAATAGATATTTGCATGCAGACAGAAGTTCTTGAGTGGAAATATAAGGACTGTCTTGGTTCCAAGTAGTAAATGTTCATGTTGTAAAAGGGGACTACAGTTTAACCAGACACTTATCATCTTAAAGGAGACAATCTATGGGCAGTTTAAGCCATGTCTGAAGATATTTAGATGGCTAAATTATACATGAATTATCATAGAAATATTTAAATTACTGAAAACATACTAGACATTAATGATTTCTCCTCTGGATTTGAATCATATTAACGGGCAGCCGAGATGGATGACTGTTTAATGGTGAGTTGGAGGCAAGTGATCTATAGAAAATACTTGAGGTGCCTGGTGTCATATATTTCTCTATCAGAGAATAAACAAGTCATGAACAAAACTACTTGGTGGTAGAAGAATGCTTGTAAAATTTACATCAGTGGGAGATAAATGAAGTTTGTGATCTTTTCGGAACTTGGAGGTTACTTGTGGGTCATTAACTGTTAGCAAAGGTATTATACATGTCCCCAAGAACTGTGCGAAGACAGTTGTATCATTTTGGTACTAGCATAAAAAGGGAGAGATTATGGCATGCATCAGCCGTGTCAGGCCTGTAGTGATCATATTTATAGCCAGCAAAAAACTTGGACAACAAATTCTGACTTATTTTATTATTGTTCCACTATGAATCACTTGAATAACACTTTAACCCTGGGTCAATTGATGCAACACTAATTCTTTTAAATATCCGTGAAACAAATGTACATCATAAACTATAGGCACTTTTCAAAGCATGAACAATAATACTGACAGTAGATGTAATGGTTTCAGTGGTAACAAACATTCAGCTCTCTCTCTCTCTCTCTCTCTCTCTCTCTCTCTCTCTCTCTCTCTGTGTGATTACTTAGAGAATTTGTGAGCATGTACAGATATATATTTGTGAAGGCCAGATGGTAAAGTCCAGTATCTTCATCAATCACTCTTAATCTTATTATTTTTAAGCCAAGGTCTCTCACTGAACTTGCCTTTTACTGATTAAGCTAAATTGACAGGCCAGTGATATCTAGGCATCACCTGTCTTGAATCCCACTAGAGCTTGTACAGAGCATGCACCACCATGTCCAAATTTTCACATGGATGCTGGATCAAACCAGATACTTATTCTTGCAAGGCCAACCCTTTACTGACTGATCCATATTTCAGCCTCTCCAGAGAAACTTAAAGACTTACTGGGTTCATATTGTTCTATCCTGTACCATAAAAAGAGAGGAAGCAGTTGTACAATCAGGAAAGGAGTTGTATACAAGTTGAACAGGGTAAGAAAATCACCCTATGACCAAATTTTCCATTTGCACCTGAGACCAGACACCTTTTCTGGAATCTGTAGGTTTTGAAAAATGCCATCAAATGGTGTGACAGTAGAGATGCTGTTGAAACCAAACTGACAAAGAGAGAACTAATTCTGCAGTTAGTTCCTCTGACCACTATGCACATGCCAGGGCACACATGGGCTTGCATGCATGCAAAATTAAAAAAAAAATATGAAAATAAATTAAAGTATAGTAAGAAATGTAGGGAATATAACAGAATATAGCAGTTCATAAAAGGACAGCACCTATTCATGCAGTGTGCCTGTTCTTAACCACTGGAGACGTAAGTGATTTTAAATGCTTTCTTTTCAGTCTTTCATTTTTGAACAGAATGCTTTGTTCCACACACATGTACAAACTACCTTGTAATTTCTTGAAATTACAGCTTGGTCTGTTTTGTAAAGGTTGATGTAAAAATACTCTTGACAGTTTCTAACCTAATATGCTACATGAACTCTTTTGTTCTTTCACAGACTGTAAGGCAAAGGATAATTTAAAAACCAGTGGGAGAAAATTCAAGTAACTTTGGAGGGGATATGTGATACCAATGTTTATGACCAAGATAAGCTACTGTACTGGAGTTAGGGTCAGAACCTGGACCCTGATCACCTCCTAACAAGCCAAGCTTGGTCACTCATCCTCAAAAGTCTAATTAAAGTCACAATTAATAGTATGTGGGAAGAAGAGGGAGGGAAGGGGGGACTTATTAAATGTGGCCATATTGGCATAAAGAACAAAGAGTTTTAGAAACCACCAAGTCTGGCTTCAGGGTCAAGCCAGCATAAGATTTATGTGACCCAGAGGGCTAGACATATGCAGTCTTGGTCAAGGTGTGCTCTTACCCTTCACCAGTGTCTCAGCTCTTCTCTACTGTGTGGTGGTCTGGGAAGTTGTCAGAAGCATTTTAAATGTCTTTCAGGGAGGCAGGATCCGCTTTTTGGCTAAGCTCCAGGCATAAGTCTATCCCTTCTCCCACCATGACGCTCCTTGGAAAGTTCCAGTTTCTTAAAGCACATTGTTTCTGAGAGCCAAAGGAAGAAGCCTAAATGTCTGTGTAGGACTCTTTGCTCCTAGCCATGATCCTTTCATTGTGGTATATGTTTGGCGTTGAGTGGAAGCATGTGATACAGGAGCACTCCATTATTCCTCTGATGCTTCCAGTTGTTGTGTCTGTGGGGCCCACCTCTTCAGATCTATAGTGGCATTTTTTATAGACAACTCACTGTGAGACTTTTCCTGTGGAATTGTCTCTTTGTGTCATCCTGAGTAATTGAGCAAAGGAACATTTTCTTCTGATCCTTATTTAGGTCACTTAGGTCAACACTATTGTTTCTCAAACTTGATTCTGGTGATAAGACAAACCAGATAATTCTCTTTAATCAGTGTTGGATGCTCAGCTGTCAAAGAGCATACTTGATGCCAGGAAGTCCTTCTTCCATGGCAATAAGATGCATCTCCATACATGGCAGCCCCATCAATGACAAGTTGTTGACGTCTGGTAAGTTTTACTTTGTTTCTAAGAGATACACCTACTATCACTGCTTTATACAATGAAAACTTGAACAAACAACAGGGAGTTTGGATGAGTCTGAGAAGGGCTATTTAGTCATTTTGGAGAGCAAGGGAGGCATGGCCTTCTGCATCTTCCTTTACTACTAATTCTGACAAGCACATCCCTTCCTCCCACCCATCCTATTTGCCTGCTGTTGTAGGGTCTGTTGCTTTATTCTGTGGATAATCACTGATGATAGTCATTTCAGTGCATAGACACACTCAGCTCATTTTGATTTGAGGAACATGGTAATTCATTAAAATCAGACTTGAGATCATACATAGAACCCACAAAACTATGATGAGTGAAAAAAAAAATACAGATACATAGTATAGCTTTGGTTCTGCTTCACTGTGTCCTTCAAAAATAGTAATGCCGTATTAATCTCACACCGATACTTCAGTGTATTCTCATAAGAATCTTGAGTCAATGAGGTGGCTTAGCAAGCAAAAGCTAGGATAATGAGCAGTGTTCCATAGTGGAAAGAGAAGATCAACTTCTACAAGTTGTCTTCAAGCTTCCATGTGCATACTGTGCTGTGTACATCCACACACACACACACACATTTGCGTGCACACACACGCGCACATGCGCACACACTCATGTACACACACTGTAATGATTAACTTTGTCAGTCACCTGAAGATCACCTGGGAAGAGAATCAGTCACAACGAAGGATTGACTGTACTGGATTGACCTATGGCCACACTTGTGGAAGATTGTTTCATTTCAGTTAATTGATCTGTGAAAATCCTACGTACTATGGACACCTCTATTATCAAGCCAGGAGGTCCTGAATTACATTGAGTGGATAAGGACATCAAGTGAGGGGTGGGGTTGCCATCCCGCAGTCACATCTCTGACCCATGATTGTTCCTGTCTGAAAGAATTACAGAGATGGACATGCAGAGGAACCTGAGAAAAAGAAGGTCCAGCTACAGGCCCCAAATGGGATCCAGCTCAAGGGGAGGTACCAAGGCCTGACACTATCACTGAGGCTATGGAGTGCTCACAAAAAGGAACTTAGCATGACTGCCCTCTGAACGACCCAACAAGCAGCTGAAAGAGTCAGGCACAGATATTTGCACCCAACCAATGGACAGAAGCGGCTGACCCCTGTGGTTGAATTAGGGAACTCTGAAAGAAGCTGAGGAAAAGGGTGATCCTGTACTGTAGGAGGAGCAGTGGTCTCATTTAATCTGGACCCCCGAGATCTCTCAAACACTGGACCACCAAGCAGACAGCAGACACCAGCTGATATGAAGCCCCCAACACACATACAGTAGAGGACTTCTGGGTCTGTGTTCATTCAGAGATGATGCACCTAACCCTCAAGAGACTGGAGGCCCCAGAGAGTTTAGAGGTCAGGTGGGGTGAGGGGTGGGGCATCCACATGGAGACTGGGGAGTGGGGAGGAGATGTGGGATGTGGAGAAGTCAGAGGGTAGATGGGGGGAGGGTGGGTGGGCGGGGAATGGAATATGGAGTGTAAAAAATAAATTAATTTATATAAAAAAAAAGTGGAGAAGTTGAGCAGAGTATTCTCTCTTTGTTCTTGGATATGAGGTGTTCAGCTGATCCTGCCTCCATTTACCCACAAAGATGTCTGTGATCTGGAATTATTAACTGGCATAAGGTTTTATCTCCCCATCAGTTGCTTTTGCCAGGGTATTTTATCAAAACAACAGATATGAAACTAGAACATACATAAATATGCTAAGAACGTATCTTTTTTAAAAAGACTCATTTGCTCTCCAGCAGGTGACATGGAACCCTTCTGCTCTCTTCCTGCTCCCTAACTGAGAAGCAGCAGTGGCATCCCCTTCCCAAACACTCTTCTTGGTCCCAGCTTTCTTCTGCCCTGCTTGTAGCACTCCATCTGGAGGGTCCATCACCTTTGCTGTTATTGTTCCACCACTGCTGGCCTCTGGTTCTAGCCTGTGACTTGCATCAAGTCTAGTCTTCTATCTCTATCTTTCCACATTCTCTACCACAGTGCCAGCCTGTGTTGTTTTCATGAATAAAGTAATCAAACTGTGTTTTTACTAGCACATATAACATACATGCTGTTATTTGTTATTTTATAAACATCTAAGGGGATGTCTGCTTTTTCAAATGCACGTGGGAGACTCTTGACCAAGATATAGCATAAAATAATAGGCGGGATCCCCATGTTTGTGGCATCTGCATTCTTGTGGGATGATGGGTCAATATAAATTCAAATATCCATATATCCAATTTTAGATAATGTTAGTTGGGCAAGTGCTATAAAAAACATAACAAGGTGAGGAGAGAATGAAAGTGGCAAAAAGGGGCCTTTCATGAAGTAATTAATGTAATTTTATCATTATCATGATTAGTATTATCATAAATGTATCAGATTTTCATTAGGGAAGGATGTAGCTTGACTTGCTCTCCTAATACTGATGATAAACTACTGGTGCTCTCTGTTGCCTGATTGGACCTGATCTATCTCAGACTAACAGCAGGAAGTGTGAGACCTTCCAGACAGAGAATATCTTATTGTTTGAAAAATGAGTTTCTACTACATTTCTTTAAGACTTATTCTTATTCATTGGTTTATGCTGAGGATTGGCACGCAGTTTCTGTAATCGTTATGTTATGCAGCACTCTTATAATAAGCCTTAATTCTGCATTTTTCTATTCA
>JADRCD010170773.1:0-20589 GCA_019843815.1 Montemys delectorum
TGGGTCAGGGCCTAAGGAAAAGAAAGGAAATAACTAGAGAGAAACCTCTGCCCCAGGCTTGCCACTAGAGCCACATTCATTTCTGGAGCAGCGCCCTGGTGGCGTTCCCATAAGTCCTAGAAACACACACAGAGTATTTGCCAGGGATTCCCTTAGTCTATACGGCTAAGGAGGCAGACTTAGGGACAAAGTGAGAACAGGCATTTCAAAGTAACACTGAGGGAGCTTGATGGGGGGGGGGGGGGGGGATAGGGGAGGTGCGGAAGTGATGGCTCGGCAGCTAAGAGCATAGACTGCTCTTGTATAGGACCTGAGAGGTTCCCAGCACTCATGTTTGCTGCCTAGTGCTCCAGAGGGTCCATTGGCTCTGGCCTCTCGGATCACCTGAACCCTTTGCATATACCCACAGGAAGACATACACATAATTAAGAATACATATGAATCTTAAAAGTACATGAACACTAAGCTGTGGGGACTCACTTATGTAGACCCTACTCTTTACCCAAGCTGTGCTGTGGGAAGCTTTGCCTTCTGTTTTCCCACAGAACGGCTTTATACAATGTACTTTTTAATGCAAGGCTCTCGTAAAGGTTCTTATATACCAAGCATAGCGCCATCTAGCTGCAAGAGTGTTTGCCGTAGCTTTCTTTGTGATAAAGGCACGACAAAGGCCCAATAAGGCTTAGTAATATGTTGTAAGTATTTTATGGTCAATACAAATGTCTCAGGCAGACATCTATGAAACCTGGAATAAAGACAAAAACACTGGGTTCTCAATTGGTATCTGCACTAACTACATATTTGGGGCAAATATTCTCTATCTGTGGAAGATGAACTTTACACATCAATTACTGAATCTGCAATCTCTGGATTAGAAAATTGTAGTTTTTGTCCAGTCTTAACCTTTTATGACAACCCCAGGATAATTTCTCAAATAAATAAAACTTAAATCCATTTGAACTTTTTAGAAACAAAGACACCATCTCCTTTGTGTGCTGGAGTAATAAACATCTAAACATTGATTATTAGAAGAATCTTTTTGCCAGAAGAACAAAGGCTACAAAAAGCCAAGAAGTGAAACTGGCAGAGGATGGAGATCAGAGCCTGTATTCCTGTAACCTCCTCCTTGTAAAAAAGTCCTCAGAAAATGTCCTTAACATTTTTCCGTCTCTCTCTCCCCTAATCTAAGCCATAACGTGACAGTGAAAAAAGAGTCGGGTGACTATTTTTTGTACTTAAAGCTAAAATTAAACATTAGCAAGATTTGCTAACACAGAGTATGCAGGAAATGTCCCCTGGAGGACAGTACCAGTGTGCATCTCTTAGCATCCCCTAAATTATTATGTCAGTGTCCAGCACACCCTAGGCACTCCGCAGATATTTATACATGGAATGAGTCAATGCCTTTGTGAAATAGCAAATGTAAAATGTATTCCTTGTTCTGTACAGACATCACATTCATCAGCCAAAAAGAAACAATAACAGTGATAATTATGGTTTTTGACTTAGAAGCAAACATATGCATCTAGTGTTAATCTCTCTGATGGATTTCAGATTCAATCCATAACATAATCTAACTTCAACAATATAGTACTTCTGATATTTTCTCTGTAAATACCTCATACAGCTGTAGGCAGATGGCATCTATGAACCCAACTTGCATACTTGGGATTTTATTTTTCTTCTCCCTGTTCATTAGGTCCTGAAAATACACACAAACAGATCTGCATTTATTCAAAGTACACAGAAAAGGTTGGCTGTAAAAAAGATGAATTGGTGGTTAGCTTAAAGGGTGTAAACATACACAAATACATACATACATACATACATACATATATGTAAATGTACATGTATATATTCCCAACCCTACAAAGAAAAAGAAGTAACTAAAACATGAATGGTTTGAGAAGAATCCTTCTCTCCTCTCCCATTTGAGATGCACACATTTATACTAAAAGGTTGCTATGCAAACACTCTTAAAGTCACTGTTCCCTTAGGGAAATTTATCCCCACAAAATAGTAAAGAAGAACAATGCAGCTGTTTATTGCTGTACTGTTTGTAATAATGAATGTGGCAAGTATTACAGCAAAGGAAGTGAATTAAGTTGTGGCTGCATTTATTTCATGTAATTATGGTCCATATACACCAAAGATCCTATTAGAAAAAAAGTGCCTTATTACATTAAAGTGGAGAAAAAAAACCACAGGAAAATATGGGGCACACGGTGTGTAAGCAATGTTCATCTTCCTGGCTTGCTTTTGTAATCAGCATGTATAATTCTTCTAAAAAGAGAGAAGGTGTTACATAGTAAACTGGAGGAAAAGTGTCACAGAGGTGTGGAGCAGAGTACACTTTAGCCAAGTGTGGTCACATGCTTGTCACACCAGCACCAAGAGTCTGAGGCCGAAGTGTTGGTGACAGAGAGCTGACTGGCGCACACAGTAAGAACCTGCCTCTACGCCAAGTATCTAACTTTAAAATGTCATGAAGAGTTCCTACCGACAAAGCAGCGGACTTACAGCAGGCTCCATGTTAAGTTCTTTTCTCTCTCTGTCTCCTTGATCAAAGAATTCAGCTGCCACGAGTTCTGCTATCTGAAACACGCAGCAGACTGAGTGTTAGGGGGTAAACATGCCCTTCTTCCAAACAGACTTTGAATGAAGATAATGAAATGTAGCAAACCCTTTGTTTCCCCATTAAGTAGCATTAAGATGAAACAGTAATGAGAAACAGAACCAATGCTGCATTTGCTTTAACCACATAATCACAATCCCATGATCCTCTGCAACTAAGCAGAAAGCAGTGCATTTCAGTCTTGTCAGACAAGGCAAGGCTGTGCCCACCCATATGAATGATCAGGAACCAACTTATTGAGCAACCATGTCTTTAATTTTTAAAAAGGCACAGAATTCCTTAAGAATCTCAAACAATGTGCTTTGCTCATATCTACCCTCCACTCCTTCCCTGACTCCTCCCAGATCCACTCCCCCTCCCCACTTCCTGTTTTCTTTTGAAAAAATTATTTTTTTTTTAATTTTTGAGATTATAAATATAATTTTAGCATTTCCCTCTCTCCTGTTTCCTCCTTCTAAGCATCTCTATATACCCTTCCTCGCTTGTATTCAAATTCACGGTGTTTTTTTTTCATTGTTATAACGTGTGTGTGTGTATGTGTGTGTGTGTGTGTGTGTGTGTGTGTGTGTGCACGTGTGCGCGCACGCGCATATTTCTAACTACACAAATACAAGCTGCTCCGTCAGAGTAACGTTGCTTGCATGTATGCCTTCAGGGCTGACCATTTGGTATTGGACAATCAACTGGGAAGCTGGGGAACATGGTTTCTCTTGCCCCTACTGTTCTTTAGTTGTCTGTAGTCTTTGAGAAGGGTTGAGGCCTTGTGAGCTTTCCCCCAACCATGTTATCACGTCTATTGGCGTCATCCTTGTTCAGCTAATATTTGGGCAGCCAGGTTGATGAGCCTTTATGGATGTAGCTTCTGATAGTCCCAGGAGACAAGGGTCACAACAAACTCTGTGTCTTAAGCACCTGTTTATAAAAAGTGTATGAAAAACACCACCAAATACTGAACTGAAACTAGTTGACAGGTCTTTGAGTTTCTTGTAAGCTCTCTTTTGACGTGGTCTTGCAATTTCTGCTGTTGATGAATATTGGTTTGTTTATCTTACAATTTCTCAGAGTCTGGCTTCTGTAGACCACACTCTTATGATGCCACTTAAGGCTTTCTCAAGGCTCAGCTAGTTTGACGTCTTCTTTTCTTCTCAGCCCATTCCTTAGGCATGATGCTGCAGACTTCTAGTAGTGGCTAATTATATGGCGTCTGTCCCTCTTTTGTGATACTGGTAACAACTGCTGCTGTTTTCTGGAGTCCATTTATTTAGAGATTTTTCACAAGGGTGATCATCAAAGCCAACACTTCTTAGGTTTATTTTATTACTTTAAATATGGGAGAAAGTTTCCCAAATCAATTATTTGGTTGTGCTTCTGTGCAATTCATCTTTAAGAACATAGGTCTCCTCCAAGTATATCCATTAAAAACACACCTGGTTCTCAAGCATTTGCCAAAGTGGACAACACAAGGTAGCCAAGGACCAGCCTCGGCTTGGAGAGGGGATCTGAGAGGAGGGGTGTTTGAGAGCTGCCAAAGCAAATTTGACTCAAAGTCAAATCCTAGGTCCAAGCTGCTGGCCTATGTTCTGCTCAAGACAGCTTTCCAGACGGCTCTTGGGGTTCTGCTTTCTGGAGCTGGCTTTCTCTTGCTATTCTGAAAACTCTCTGGATAGCTCATCTCTTGCAAATCAAAAGCAGTCTTTATTTCACATATCAATTCAGTCTTTACCCCAAGTTGCCCTTTGATTATCCCATAAATCAACATCCCAAGACCTCAGCCCCTAGATTCTTAGGAGAGACAGCAAGGACAAGCAGACGATAAAATAGCTGAGTGGGACCTGGTTTTGGAATTACCATTCTGACCACACCTCTGTCCCAGATTAACCTTGAACTCAGGAATCTGCCTGCATTTGTATTGACCTGTCTGTATCTTTATGGCAAGTTGGCTCATAGTCTACCTGCCTCTGTTCCTTTAGATCTGTAAAGCTCTTTATACAATGCATACACCTCCTTATATATTACCTAGTTGAGAGATTATATATTTTCAAAGACATGTTTTTAGAGTTCTTTTCCACAGCCTTAAGGGCTGTCCTGAAGGTCCCAGTAGTTACCATTTTGCTAAATACATAAACACACCCTCAATTCCTGAACTCATGCTGTCTCTGATTATCAATGGAGTCATTAACCTCCCTCGGCAGAGAGGGCATTCCTCAGAGGAGGAATGTGGAAAAAAATGTGTTATACATTTTAAAATTATTATTATTATCACCATTACACATACTAGCCTTAAGCACGTGGAGGCCACATCCTTGCTGGCTCTGTTTCAGGGGCCAGAAGCCACGTCACACTATCCCTTAAATGGCCATGCCAGACTTGGCAGGTTTCATTTTTACTAATAGCTTTATTATTATTTGAGTTCTTGGATTTAAACATGTTTATATATTTCAGTCCTTCTGGGTGCTCAGCATCTTTCATTTGGACCAGTGCAAACTTCTTGGACCAGGTCTCTGTTCCCTGGACCCCACTCTAGGGCTTTCTGGTAACTCCCTTGCTCTCAGTGTAACAAAGCTGCCTGTGCTTACCTTCTTGTTCCCTAGTTCATCTAGTCATGCTTTGATGGAGCCATGGCTGCTCCAGACTGAGTCAGTTAGAGGCTACAGTCCAGCAGAAGCTCTGTACTAGTGGCTGGTCATTGTGCCTAAACTCTTTCAGGGCGCGGAACCAGAATGAAGCATAATTTTCCAGGCTATTTCCAATTCAAACTCAGGACAACCGATTTCCATTTAAGACCACTTGCCTTAGATTCTCACCTCTCCATTCATATTTAAAATCCTAGCTCTCAATACCAATCAAGCTTCATGTCCCATATCCCACAATACTATTTGAGAATCAATATAAAAGTACCAGTAATAATGATTATTTTTAAAGTTTTTTTTTACATTTATTTATTATTTTACATGTATGAGAATTTTCGTGTATCTGTGTACCACGTCCATGTCTAGTATCTTCAGAAGGTATCAAATCCCCTAAGACTGGAGTTACATTTGGTTGTGAATCACCATATGGTGCTAGAAGTTAAATCCAGGTCCTCTGTAAGAGCAACAGTGCTCTTAACCACTGAGACACTGTCCAAATAAATAATAATGGTTATTAAAAATTATTTTAGCTTTTATATCCTCTCACGGCTCACGCTCATTACCTGGATTTCCTCATTACCTAATATTTCCTCTTTCTTGCTCTTCTTTCTAAATTACACTCTTTCCACATGTCCTTTCGTTTACACCTATGGATATACATATCTATATTATCTATATCCATATCTGTGTCTATACATTATAGGTTAGGATCCAAATATTAGGAAGAACATAGTTTTTCTGAGACTGTGTGACCTTGCTTAGTACTATATATCCTAAGCTCACCCATTTTCATGAAATTTTTGTGATATTTCTTTAGAGCTAATAGTATTCTAATTTATATTAGTACCACATTCATGATCTACTTAGACTACTAGGGTGACTGCTATCCTTTGTTATAGTGTAAAAAGCAGCAAAAAACACGAACCTGCAAACATTGCTGTGACAGGCTATGGAGTTCAATGAACACATGCCCAGGAGGTATAGATGGGCCAGATAGTAGTTCTATCTATCTTTAAGTTTTGGAGGAAGCTCTAAACTAACTCCCATAATGGCTGTATTAACTTGCACTCCCACCAGCAATGTTTCCCCAGTCCCCATATTGTCTCCTGTGTGGGGATCTTTTCACTTCAGACAGGCCCAGGTAGGCCCAGGTTGATGCTTGGGGCCAGTTTTTGTGCTATAGAAGTTCTGCCAACCCACAGTGTTAGAGAATATTCCCTGTGTTTCCAGCTAGTAATCTCACTATTTCAGGTTTTAAATTAAAGTCTTTGAGCTATTTTGAGTTGACTTCTGACAAGTGTTGAAAGATATGAATCCTACTTCATTCTCTTGAAGGTAGACAACAGGCTTTATCAGAACCATCTGTTGAACAGGCTGTCTTCCCTCCCCACAAATGTATGTTTTTCACTCCTTTGTAAAAACTCAAGTAAGTATAACTTTATTGTTTTATTTCCAGGTCCTCTCATTGATACATTAAAGTGTTTAATTTATAAAAAAAAATTATTACGTGTGTGAGTTTTGCCTGCATGTATGTATGTGCACTGTATGCAGACCTAGTGCCTGCAGAAGTATGAAGAGGGCGTCAGATGCTCTGGGATTGGAGTTGCAGACTGTTGAAAGCTGCCATGTGTGGTGCTGGTAACTCATCCTGGGTCCTCTAGAAGAGCAGCAAGCGCTGACCATCTCTTCAGCTCTATCTATTTTATGACAGTATCAGACTGTCATTATCACTCTAGCTCTGTAGTATAATTTGAGGCTAGGTGTTATAATTCTTTTTTAAGTATTCTTATTCTTTAGAATGGCTTTGGCTATTGTTACTCCACTTTTATCAAATCTATCATTAACTTTTCTTTTTCTTTTTTTCTTTTGGTGGTAGATTAATGCATAAAAACATAATTGACTGTTAAAGTGTAAAATCGAATGTGAAGCCCACATTTTTCAGAATGGCTATTCCAACCGTATAGAAGGTAACTGAGATGTAGGTTTCTCTATAGAAACAGAATGCTCCTCTGTGATTTAACTATTTACCTGCTAAAGGGTCCTCAAAGCATCACTATGTGCCACTGACACCTGAAGGGCCATCAGGTCTGTGTATCTTATGATCCAAGTGATAGAGCAGACTGCATAGCAGCCTGGACCTGTTCTAGACCCCAGTCAGAGCTAACAACTTTCCTTGTTACTTAGCATATGGGCCAAAGTGACCCAAGTGAGGAATGCGCTGTCTCCAGAATCCAAATAGGCCTAGTAAATGTTTTGCTTATTTCTTAGTGGTAGGAGATGGCAATGCAACAACTTATGCTTCACCTTGGAAGGAATATCTCTCCATGCCTCACACTACTGGACTCCTAGAAATTTCACTGAGGTAGAAGGCCTTTGGATTTTGATTGGATTCATTTCCTATCCTCTCAAGTGCGTATGTGCTACCAACAAGTCTAAAGTGGTTGCTACCTCCTGCTCTCTGCCTACTTAGCATAATGTCATCAATAGAGTGGACCACTGGTGTTATTTTCTGGAAGAGATAGATGATCAAGGTCTTGATACTTTTTTTTTTTTATAATTTCATGAGCATTGATGTATGTCTGCATGAGGGTGTTGAAACAGGAGTTACTGATGGTTGTGAGCTACATTGTGGGTGGTAGAAATTGAACCCAGGTCCTCTGGAAGAGCAATCAGTGCTCTTAACCACTGACCCATCTCTCCAGCCTCTGACACCTTTAAAACAATAACCCAAAACTGTGTGAGCTTCCACATTAAACCTTGAACCTCCACTCAGAGAATCTATATCAATAAACTCAACCTAATCTAGCTTATGTTTCTTCTACCATTATCCCACACCATTAAAATCCATTCCTACATCTATTCTCCAGACTTCTGCAATAAGTGAATTAGCAAACTCCTTAAGCTCTTCTGTGGTGTATCATACCTCCTCATGGACTACACTTTCTATCTCCCCTGTAGGAGCCTATAGTCTCTATAGGTCTAGAGGCAACTATTGGTAGGCCCTGAGAGACATCAATATTGTCTTGCCTGGCATTCTCCTACACAGAAAGTCATTGCTGGCTCAATAAGGGCAATATTTTTGCAGGAGGTTGGTGTAAGATGTATCCTCTGTTACGGGTGGCGAGACTACTTCCTCTGGTGAGACAAACCCTTCAGAAGCTGGGCTCTTAGAGTCCTCAGCCTCAGTGGGGGCTTCCTACACATGGCTATCCCAAGCTACAGGATCCAGTTCCTTACCAATCTGTCCCCTTCCTTAACTGATGACTCCTTCTGAGGTTGGGACTTGAGTTTTCATTGTGATCCAGCCATTCTTATAATGAGGGATTTGGTTTGATTTTCCAAAACTTGAGCTCTGTGGCTGCTGGAGAGAAGGCTTTCTGCCAGGGCGCACTTCGAAGCTTTTACACTGTTTATGCACATCTGGCATTGCACCACAGAGTTTCTGGTTTTCCATTGTCACTGTATACTCTAAGTCCGTTAATTTTATCAGGAAGCTCACTTTTTTCTTTTGTTAATAAATCCAGAGGTGCTAGAAGCAACCAGACGGCATTGTATTTTCCTACAAATTGTGAAAAGTTTTATGCATGGAGTCAGTAAATTCCTTTCTCATCCCCAATAGGCGATCAGAGTAAGGAAATGTATTTATCTCAGCACATTCCTCAAATACTTCACACCGTGGACTTTTAGTGTTCTTCAAACTTCTAGGAGGCTCCAGCAACTGTAGGTGCCAGCAAGTTGGAAAGTCGCTCCAGAAAATTTAAAAATTTCATCCTTATACTTTATTTTCTATAGAACCACTTCTGGTACCACAATCTGTGCTAGTCAGGTTTTCTTGGGGAAATAGAGCTGATGGAATGTGTGTGTGTGTGTGTGTGTGTGTGTGTGTGTGTGTGTGCATGTATACCTATCATTTTATATATATACATATATACACATATATGTATATATATATATCATTATATATACATTACATTTAAATGGCATTTATTAGAGTGGCTTTCAGATAGGCCCTAGTACAAATAGTCTAACAGTGGCTGCTTCCCAAGAATCCAGTATTTGTTCAGTCCACAAGGTTGGGTGCCTCAGCTGATCTTTAGTCTGTGTTGGAATATTGAAGAAGTAAGTTGCAATGCCAATGATGGGAGGCCTCAGCTGCAGGAGAAATGAACTTGCCAGCCAGAGTAAAGGCATGTAGGCAAAAAGGCAAAAACTTCCCTCTTCTCTGATCTGCCACCAGAAGGTCTAGCCCAGATTTATAGCATGCTTTCTGACATCAAATGATTCAAACATACGGTAAACCTTCCAACCTCAAATGATCAGATTAAGAGAATCCTTTAAAGGTGTGCCCAGCTCCTTAGGATTTAGTTGACTGCAGGTGCGGTCAAGTTGACAACCAAGATTAGCTATCATATACAGGTTTTGAGTCTGGCTAATTTTTCTGTGTCATGTTTTTATTTTATAATGTTGTATAATAAAGTTTTAATTATAAGAAGTCTTTTTATCATGATTTTGTTTTAAAAGAAGTTCCCTGTATAGATTTGGGCAATTACTGTTTCAAGGACTTGGGAAAGAGTGCTTGCCTAACATGTACAAGGCCTGGATTTCAAGTCCAGTACCAAAAAAATTAATCAAATTGATTAATGAAATTACTGCTTTTTATTTTAAAGGTTTTTGATTTTTATTTATGTGTGTTTTGTGTGCAGTGGGTATAAACTCCTGGAACTAGAGTTAGAGACAGTTGCCTGATATAGGTTCTAGGACATGAAGCCCAGCCTCTGAAAGTGCTCTTAGCTGCAGAGCTAGCTCTCCTGTCTAGAAATGACAGGATAATACCACCACAAGTAAGTCTTCCTCAGTGTTGATGCTGTTTTTATCTGAAGGGAGTATGTCTATTTTTACTTCCACAGTCAATTTAAGATTTCTATCTATGTATCTATGTACCTATGTATCTATGTATCTATGTATCTATCTATCTATCTATCTATCTATCTATCTATCTATCTATCTATCTATCTATCTGTGTGCATACATATGCTAAGATGTATGTCTTGAGGTCAGAATATAATTTTCAAGAAGAAAAAAAAACCAAACCCACAGATTTAAGGTATTTATGTCTACTAAAACATCTCTACAGAGGGTACTAGAAGGAATATTTAAGTGTGAAGATAAAATTAAACACTCTCAAATGGATACAAGGAATAAATATTCAAGGACACTTTACCAAAAGAGGCATAAAAAAGCTACATCATAACAAAATAATAGGAATTAGCAAACTCTGTTCACTAATAACTTGAAATTAATCCTCTGGGTTCCTCAATAAGAAGACACGACACAAAGTAACCGATCGGATTAGAGAAAAGTAGCTCAGCTTCCCATCACCTTTGAGAAGCACTCCTCACTATCAAGGATATTCTCACGGGAGCGGGGAATGTAAAAACTTAGTCCAGACAAATAGAATTAAGAAACAAGCAAGCAGAGACTTCAAACCAAGACTAGTCAGAAGATCTATGGCAGGAAATTTCATATGTATTAAAGAAAAATTTACCAAGAGGATATTATAATTCTAAACACGTGCCAAACACATAGAAACCTAACTTTATAGAAGAATCATCATTACATTTAATGTCACAGATTGGCCCAGCACTGTGACAGTGGATGATTTTAGTACTCTCACCGACAGACAGGTCATTTAGACAGGAATTACACAAAAAAGCTTTGAGGTAAATGACGTTGTGGTGGTTTGGATATGCTTGGCCCAGGGAGTGACACTATTTGGAGATGTGGCCTTGTTAGAGTAGGTTTGGCCTTGTTGGAGGAAGTGTGTCACTGTGGGTGTGGGCTTTAAGACCGTCATCCTAGCTGTCTGGAAGCTAGTCTTCTCCTAGCTGCCTTCAGATGAAGATATGGAACTCTCAGCTCCTCCTGCACCATGCCTGCCTGATCACTACCATGTTCCTGCCTTGATGATAATGGACTGAATCTCTGACCCTGTAAGCCAGCCCCAATTAAACATTGTCCTTATAAGGGTTGCCTTGGTCATGGTGTCTGCTCACAGCAGTAAAACCCCAACTAAGACAGACATCATAAATCAAGACAGACATTTATAGAACATTAGTCCCAAAGTGTACGATTTCTTCACAGAAGCCCATGGAACTTTCTCCAAAGCTGACCACACATTAGGATACTCAGTGAGTCTTTAAAAATACAGAAAAAGTTAAATGGCATCCTTCATCTTGTTTGATTGTAAAATAATAAAGCTAGATATCAACAACAGAAATGGCAAATAGTATTCAAATTCATGGAAGCTAAAAACACACCACTGAATGACAATTAGGTCAAGGAGAAATCAAAGGAAATTGAAAACTTCCTATAATAGAATTAAAATGAAAATGCAATATAATGAAGTCCATGGGAAACCACAAGTGCCTCTGTCTTATACATAAAGGAATTAAAGTCTATCTACACCCAAAGCTACCTTTAAGTGAAGAGATTTTTTTTTTTTTTGACTTTGACTTTTTAATTCGGCTTTGATCACCGCTGAGCAACATACCCGTTGTTGAATAGGCCAGGGCTTAGTAATCGCAGAGAGATCGCAGGCAGTCATCAGCATTGCTCTGTTAAGGGAGAAAGAAACCCCCAAATCTTGTGAATATTTATCCTCAGTAAGTTGTTACTGGTTTAAAAAAAAAAATGTTAAATTAAAACCTGCTCAACAAGAGAACACCCAAAATGTAAAGACCAAGGGGCAAAGCGTATCTATTTGACTGTTGTGTTGGTGATAGAGCCTCCCCGTTTTGGTTGCCCTGGGAGTTACTGAAGTTTGCCCTTGGGGTAAAAGCTTGCCTGCTGTCATTGAGTTTTCCACAGTGATAGTGAGATGAAATCACACGAACTAATCAGGAGGATCACATCACATATTTAATGAGGACGGTCTTGGATTATGGCGGGTCACCTGAATTCACCCACCACCTGCAGGGCTTCCCATGTGACAACTTCTGCATGGTGGAGCAGTGCATGCTGGAGAGTCTCTTTCTGTTATGCTGTTAGCCTGTCTCTGGTTAGAGCGGTGGGAACTACCCAGTCCCTTGGCTATAACAGCGTGCCTTGGAATAAGACAAGGTGGCTGTAAACATTACCTTTTGGTGGATGGGGAGGGTCTCATATATTCTGAGAGGACCTCAAATTTTCTATGTAGCCAAGGTGACCTTCAGTTTCTGAACCATCACCAAAGTTCTGGGATTACAGGTGTGCCCATCATACCTTTTTTATGTACTGTTAGGGACTGAACACAAGCTTTGTGGACTACTACAAAAGCCTTCTAGCAGCTGAGCTTCATCCCCGAGCCTAATGTCTGACTGCAGCACAGTTCCCCCCCCCAGTCTTATTCAAACGTCTAACAGTCCCTTTACATTGTTTAAAGAAATAGGCAAAAAGGCTATTCCTGAAAAACAAGCAATTGAAGTCAAGTATCCTTTGTTCCTCTAGAGATGCTCCACCGCAAGCACAGGCTCTACCCACTCAAGGCTAGTGTTACCATGGTCTCTACAATATTAACTCTCCCACAGGAATGAGCACATGGGAGGTATTTTTGATCACAGTTGGAACCCACTGTCATGGTGGATTTCAAGCATGCTTGCCAGTAGAACCTGCCCGCCCAAGGTGATGAACCATACGACCTTGACTACAAACTTCTCTGTGACAGAGAGACCTGGCTCAAACTTGGAGCTTCGTGGCATTACTCTCTTTGTTATTTTAGAGCGCATGCTTGTCATAGGAGCAGGCCCGTGCACTTCTAAGGCACTATTCTGAAAGATAAACTGATGCTAAGGAGAGCGTGACTATGCAGAACAAGCTGCCCCATGTTTGTACGTTGTTTCCTTTTAATTTGCATATTTGCTTGGCAAACTAAGCAGTCTCAATTTATTTTTAAAAAAATGTCCACGTCACCATTGTAGCAACACTATCTGTGTAATTCTGCAGGACCATTAGTTATTGACAGGGCTTCCACGTTCCTCTCCCCGGGTGGCACTGAACTTGTGATAATCATTTCCCTTCATCCTTCCAAGTGACTGGTTCTGTTTCACTGGTACAAGTTATTGCCATGGTAAAGACAGAGGCAAGTAGCAGAGGAGCTATCTATCATCTACAGCTAGAAGAAAGGAATTGGTGTGCTGAGGTTGAATCACAGTCCTTTTGACGGGTCCACTGGAAAGCACTGCTGTGCTGTGGCCCAAGAGCAGTGACATTTGCTGCCACCCTCTTGTTCTCACAACCTATAGGATGTTAATTTTTCCTTTTCTATTCCAAAGGATGGGAGAAATGAAGCAAAACACTAATCTTGAGCCACAATGCTCCACTTCCTTACAGTGTCCATCAGTCAGTCTTCAACAAGGCAACTGTCAGTTTCCTTCCTTACCGGTGACCACATTCAGCCCTTTATACTCCACTTGGGAGCAGTCGACAACCTCGAAAGTCATTATATGGAACAAATGATCCCAATTAATGACTGCTCAGAGAAAATTAACGGGGGCAGCAAAACTTGCGTAGATGGTAAAGCCAACTTACAGAAACAACTCCTTTTGAAGAGGATCTTCAAAACTGAACTGATTTTTTCGTATAAGTTCAAAAAATTCTCCTCGTCTCCTTAAAAAAAAAATTAGAAAAACATAGTGGTTACAGTGAGTCCTCTGGCTCTTTTTCCTTTGACCTACAAGACTCGTGGAACACACACTTGAGGAAAATCTCTGTTGTCCCCATCTTAGAACCCAACATCAGAGCTTCATCCACACGCAGCATCCTGCCTTCATGTTCCTGGCTTACTTACAATAGAAATGTTTATAAAAATGTGACATTGTTTATAACTCCAGATCAAAAATAATGGCAATTTGAACTCAGGGCTGTTCCTTATTCAAATTTTTAATTATTTAATTAAATTTTAAATTATTTAATTACATAAATTATTTTGTTTTTTAAAAATAAAATAGTGTGAATTAAAATGTGTTGGCAAGAATGATTAAGATCTCCTAAGCACATGGGGGTAAAAGGGTCTAGGGTCTCTAATTCAGCCACATCTTGCTGCAGATTAAAAGAAGGACAGTGAAGATGAGACATGCTTTGGAAGCAAGGAGCAAGTTTTAGATACTATTTCCTGTCATTCCACGGATGTAAGGGTCATCAGTGTCTAGGAAAGACTTCCTCTGTACCCAGCATCCACAAGCATCGTGAGAAACAAGGCCAAACAAAAGATAAACATCCATGATAAAATGGACTGTGTATGATTAACTATCAGAGTTCCACACAGAAAGGAGAAACTCACGTGGCATAAAAACGGGAAGCCTAAATAGACCGTGATGTTTTTCCAATTCATTATGATTTGGTGATCTGTGCTCTGAAATTACTTTTGAACAACCTGAACTTTGCTCTATTTTCTTATGGCTTGATTCCCTTTAAACTGACCCAAATTTCAACAAAGTGGACACACATACATTTGTAGACAGCAAGCAGTAGATGTGAGTGTGTGTGTGTGTGTGTGTGTGTGTGTGTGTGTGTGTGTTGAAGTCATTTTACTTCTACATTAACATTCACAGTTCTACATTAACAGTCGTCTACAAAAGTCAATGAGAAGAAACTCCGATCACTTTCAGTGTTCTCTGCCTGCCCCTGAGGCTTGGTGGTCATATAAAAGAATCATGAATGGACAGAGATTGGCAAAAGAGTAAAAGGAGGAAGATCGGTAGCCTTTGGAACCCACGATGATTGACTCAAGGCAATTTCAGAGACACAGTCGTAGAAGAGCATCACGCACAGCCTTGTGCTAGCATTTGTAGCAATAGGAGTGCCGAGGAGTAGGCGCTCCTTTGACCGCCTGTTTTTAAAAACCACCAATCTGGTTGCAGCTGCATCCAGACGGACGCTGGCTTCTATAAAGACTTCCCAATGCGGACAGGAAAAGGCCTTCAAGATCTACTTGGGAGGGTGCCACTTCTTAACACTTACTTAATGTACAGTGCTAGGTCTGTGGCTAAAATGGCTTGCTTGATTATTTTCAGTGTGGTCTTGTATTCTTCAATGGAGAGGCCACTGAGAATCTGATTGCCCTTTATATAAAAAGAAAGACATTGTTAGTGCTCCATCCGTGGGCGCTGCTGTGAAGAACACACTCTGAAGCTATAGTTGTATGACTTAAACACAGGCCTCATATTCTGAGCTTGCTCGTTAGACACTTATGCTATTTTTTCCTGCCTGTTATCACCAGACGCCACCCTGGCAGGGAAGACAAAAACAACCACATGGCATTACCCCTCCCTGCCTCTGTACATGTGTGTTTCTAACTCATAACCTCCTTGAGATTGAGTTGAAATATAAACACCAAATAAATATGTCCTTTGCCTTCGGGCAGATTGAACTCGAATCATATTCATGAACGTGAAGAATAGAGTTGTGAAACTTTTAGATATTTGATTAGAGACACCTCTGTGGCTTCTGTAACAAACTTGGTGACATTGCTGGTTCATATTTACAGACTTTAACCAATACTAAGAGTTGTATGTATTCCTTGTGAACATGACAATGTAGATGGTTACGAGGCCTGAGACAAAGGCGCTTTACTAGTTGTCGACCTTAGAAAACATGGGCTCAAAAGTCTGTAAGGAAACCTTACGGGGGAGTAATGCATATCCTGAGAGCAAATGAGTCTTCCCCAGGTAAGAGCACAAACCCGTGCACATGTGGAATAATAATGAAAAAAGAGGATCTTGTTCTTGCCGCCCTGAGACTCCTCTGCAACTCCTGTGTGCCAGGGCCAATAAGTGGGAGAGGGTAGGGTGGGAAGCATGGGGAGGGGGGAGGCAACAGGGGTTTGTTCTTGTTGTTTTTGTTTGTTTGTTTGTTTGTTTGTTTGTTTTTTGGAGGGGAAACTGGGAAAGGAGAAATTTACATGTAAATAAAGAAAACACTTAATTAAAAAAAAGAAAAAAAAGAAAAGAAAAAAGAAAAAAAGAGGCCATGAATTTGCAAGAGAGCAAGGAAGGGTAAATAAGAGGATTGGGAAGAAGGAAAAGAAAGAAGAAATGACATAATTATATTACAACCCCTCCCACAAAGAACAATAAAAATCACACTAATTTTTCCTTATAGGTCATGTTTCCATACTGTAAAATATTCTTCTAAACAAATGTGGGGGCCTATGGGGGTAACCCATGTATATATCACTGAAGGCTTTTGTTACATAGCATCCTGTATTTTTGTGTGTAATTCAAGACAGAGTAGCTCTTTGATCTTGAACTAAACAAAGCACCAGCCACTCCAAATACATTCAAAATTTGTGTAAACTGAATCATAAGGCTTACTAAGTCTCAGAGCCAAGAAAGTACCCAGAGCTTTAGAAGTGAGATCTGGAAGCAGAGAATGAAGTCAGAGAGCTGGAACTGATTTGCTCAGCTAGGGGCAAAGACAGTGATCAGGGGGTAATGAGAGTCTAAAACTAACATGGGTTGAATTAATGACCAGAATCTATAATTGCAACCACAATCATTATTTTAAAATATTTCATCATTTTAGATTTGGGCCAAAAGAAACTATTCATAAAACTCCTGATGCCCTTACTTATTTTCAAGATAAGACAATTTCCAGCAGAAATCAAAATGTCTTTTTGATACTGCAGTCTCAGTTTTCCTTCAAAGAGCAGCGTCTGTATTTTTTTTTTAAATTGTGCTTACGAAGATAGAATATATAGATGGCTTTTATGACTTAAGCCAGCAAAATGTACAACCAGATTTCTTGTTTGTTATGCAAAGTCATAACATTCTAAATAATAATTTATACACTATCTAACAAACGAAGTATGATAGGAAAATATTTAATCCACCTTTCTAAAGATTAGTAATTTATTTCCTTTGGAACTGAACTTGAAATAAGACACCAACAGGACATTTTTAAGTTGGGTGTAGTAGTGAACTCCCGTAATCCCGGCACTTGGGAGGTAGAGGAAGGAGGATTAGGGGATCAAGACTAGCTTTCAGCTATTCAGGGAGATAGAGGTCAGGTTGGGCTACATTAGCCCACATTTTTTTTTTTAAAAATCTACTTCCTCCCCTACCAAAGAAATAAATAAAAAGCTTTAGCTACAGAGCATTTTCCCAAGGAAAGTCCAGATGTTTCTACTCTAACATGCATATGTTTCTCCAGGCTCAATTTTGGAAAATCGTACACTAAAAATAACAACGTTTATGGGAAATGTGGTGTTCAGGCAGATCACTGAAAAATCTATGCTGCTTTGAATCAGAGCACAAAGCCAACAATGAGAGGTTCTTGGAGGTGAACTGACCCAGAAGGCCTCAGGGCTGCCTCCGAATGTACCGAAAGCATATAAGAGCAGTGGAAGAAAGTGCTGGACTGTGAGGCATGAGGCAGTGTGGACAGGAACTGCTCAGTAAAATGAAGCAGTACCCAGAGCCTTATGTAGCCCGGAGATGAGGGTACAATGGCCTGCGTCTCACTCTTCAAATACTTCTTTAGTGAATGCCAGGATTTAACAGTTTCTATAATACTTGCACGTTATCCCCGTAATATAATGCATTAAAATGATAACAATCACACATCAATGAGTTCACACTCCATGTTACAGCAAAAGCTATTAAGTCTCATATAAACTTTCATAGGAGGCAGCCAAACATGTAGCGTAACTTTCATTTTTAACAGTGTTGGGGGTCCAACCTAGTGCCTTACACAGGCAAAACACACTCTACCCCTGAGCTGCACCCCAAGCTGCATGCTTCTTAGCTTTCTAGTCACACCAAGGTGTTAGGGAAGAGGTAAGAATTCCCTTTGCCTCAAGTAGGAGAGACCCCATGTATGTCTTCTGTGTTCACTGAGGAGGTGGGACTAGAAACGATTTGTGTGATGCATCCTGCCCAAGAAATCTAAAAGGCAAGACCAGATTGTATGGCCACTCTGTAGCTGTTGTGGGATATGCCCACAATGAGGGTGCTCTGCAGAAACGATGACATTACCATCAGTCACCCACCAGGCACAAAGAGTGGGACACTCAGCCATGTCAGTCTGTTAAGAATGGCCACACCCCTTTTCTTGCCTCTCTGCTTCCTTGTTCTCTGGCTGGAGAAGTAGGGAACAACACAGAGACTTAGGAGTAAGGAAGGAGTTAGAAGAAATGCAGAGTAAGGAGCAGGAGATGCGGGCGGAGGCAAAGAAAGGAAGAAATTGGGCTCGTAGTGTAACTATTATCCTGGAGTGGCCATTTTGGTTTGCAACATGGGAGTAGTATATTATATGGCTGGCCCTAAAAATAGTGACCACAATGTGACTCCCTAGTTTTACTCTAGCTAGGGAGGAAACTAGACTGGAGCCCAGCAAATGTGAAGGCATTTTGGTAAAATCTCCTCCAATCATGTATCATGCATTATGACTGTTCAATGTAAATAGTTAAAAACTTTCTTTCTTTCTTTCTTTCTTTCTTTCTTTCTTCCTTCCTTCCTTCCTTCCTTTCTTTTCTTCTTTCTTTCTTTTTCTTTCTTTCTTATAAAGTTAACACAGCTAGAAAACAGAAAATGTGAACATGCTATTTGTTTTATGTTATGCTCCTAACTGTGTGTTTACTTAGCAAACTGTATCATGTGTTTTCTTACATTTACAAATATTCATTTATCCAAGCCATTGAATAGCTTTCTTGTTCCTTAACAAAATGGTTTGTGAGCAGCTAGAAGCTCCTATAAAACAGAAAGACGGCTGGGAGTACAGCTGCCTGGCATAGCTCCTGGTTAGCAGGCCCAGGGCCTTAGGTTCAATCCTAGCATAACCAAAAGGAAAAAAAAAAAAGAAGAAGAAGAAGAAACAGATACTGATCTGTATGTACCACTTCATTTGTTTAAAAAGTTAAGTAGGAACCATAAAATACCAGTTTGGTTTCTAGTTTGGAGTAATTAAAGGTCAGTAATCACATTTCCCTCATGGGCAACATTAGATCCTTTTTACTGTCCAGAGAAGTAAAGCCGTAGAATGTTTGGGCTATTCCTTTCTTACCCAAAAAGGAGTAGAGAATGTTCAAGAATTTATGATGCCGGGAATAAGTCCAAAACCTAAAAATACAACTGCATGTATAAAAGCTCTCTTTGAAACTCACAACAATAAATGACATACTTACTGGGCTGTTTAGAATCATCAAGCACTGGTCAAAATGATGGTGTTCCATGATAGAATGACAGTACAGCTGGGCCAGTGGGTGCTCGCTCCTGGGAGTGATTATGTTGAAAAAAGAAAGGAAAAAAAAGTTCCTAAACATGTTACTTCACCAACTCATTATTATTATTATCTGAAATTATCTCAAAAACAAACTAATAATTTTCTCCCCTGCTGAGGAGAGTAGGGGTAATCTCTCAGAAATAAATACTGACGTAAACTGTTTTCAAAGAATAGCGCTGCCCATTCGTTCAAAGGGCAGTCTCACTGGTTTGAAATTAGAAAACATGGGATATGGGGAGTAAGGCCAGAGATGGCCAGCCCTAGGCACAGCCTTGTACCACCGCACAATACCTGTTACTGTATTAGTTTTCGGTTCAGTACTGCAATTGACTGAAAGTCTAGAACAAATCCATATTGCCTTTTCCTCTGAAACAATGTTCAGGCAGAAGGGTAGCTTATTCACGTATGCCTACATACAAGGAAAGAATCCACTGAGATGGGACCCACAGGGTCTGAATGATGGGAATCAAGACAAAGGTGGGGACAGTACGTACATAGCCTTGGAAAGGAGGTGCATGTGTGTGTGCGTGTGTGTGCGTGTGCGTGTGCGTGTGCCCGTGCGCTCGCGCACTTGTGGGAGTGTGTGTGAAAGGAGGTAGGAAAGCAGGAAGGAGGGAGATGAGTCACAGGGTTGTCTGAGTTCAGGACAGCCAGCAAGCTTTCTAAACTGAACTTGGGAGAAGCATTGAAGACTTCCTGCTGGGTAAATTGAGGGGGAAGGGTATTTATTGCACTGTTTACTGTATGTGTGGGACAGTAGGACAGTCACAAAAGGACTTCTAATGCAAGACAGGAAGCCTTCCACTTCATTTCTCATGACCCTTCACTTGTGAAAAGCAACACTTTCCACGACTCCTTCTTCAGGATACAAGAGGCTCCTGTAACTTGTTGCTCTTAAAATGTATAGGAATGGGGCTTATGAATCGCCAAGCCCCACAGTCATAATAAAAATATGAACAGTTTGCTATTGCCCCACTAGTGTGTTGTTTTCCATTTTATTTGTTCATTAAAAAAATAAAGATAAAAAGCTACCCAAGAGCTAACCAGATGCCCTGATTAAAAAAAAAA
>JADRCD010170775.1:0-10523 GCA_019843815.1 Montemys delectorum
ACACACACACACACACACACACACACACACAGTGTATGTGCCAGTGTACCATGGCCTGTGTGGAAGTCTTATTGGAGTTGGTTCTTTTCTTTCACCATGCTGTTTTGGGGGCTCAAACTAAGGTGGTCAGGATTGGCAGCAAGTGACTTACCTCCTGAGACATCTCTCCAGTCCCTAATTAAAACTATTTTTAAAATTACATTCATGTGTGTGTGCATATGCATGTACTTGTGTGTATATGTGTGTGCATGCATGTGCATGTACATGTGTGTGTATGTGTGTGCATGCACACACATGTGGGAATGCCTTAGCATGTGTGATATGGGGCCACAGGACAACACATGGGAGTCTGTCTGTTCCCTCCTATCACTTTGGTCCCTGAGATTGAACTGAGGTGATCAGGTTTGGTGGCAAGTGCCTTTATGCAATGAACCAACTCAATTGCCCCAAGAGTTTCAATTTTAGTTTTGGTTAATTTAAATATTATTTCCATTGGCTGTGCTTGTTTAAAATCTTTGTCTAATAAAAGTAATATCTCTGCTTTCTTATAGACATAGTTTTTATTGTGTGTATGTATGTTAATTTTTTATTTGTTTTACTCTTTGTTTGTTTGTTTGTTTCTAAGACAGGGTCTTACAATGTACCTCTGACTGGCTTGGAACTCAAGAGATCCACTGGTGTCTAGGCTTAAACTATTCACTACCATGCCCAGTTGTGGTGGTTTGAGTAAGAATGGTTCCCATAGGCTCATGTATTTGACCATTTGGTCCCCAGTTAGTGAAGCTATTTGGGAAGGATTTGGAGGTGTGGCTTTATTAGAGAAGGTGTGCCACTGGAGTTGGCTTCGAAGTTTCAATAGCCCATGCCATTCCCAGTCAGCTCTCTCTCTCTGCTTGTGCCTGCGGATCAGGATGTAAGCTCTCAGTTAACTCCTTCAGCACCTTGTCTGCCTGCTGCCATGCTCCCTGCCATGATAGTCATGGTCTCTAATCCTCTGAACTGTGAGGGGCACTAAACTCTTCTGGAGTTTGCCTTGGTTATGGTGTCTACTCACAGCAACAAAGCAACCGAGACATTACCCTAGAACATAAAACTTTTATGGCTGGGGTGGGACTTCTGTGTTAATTGTTGTTGTTGTTGTTGTTGTTGTAGTTTTGAGACGAGGTTTCTCTGTGTAGCCTTGGCTGTCCTGGAGTTCGATCTGTAGACTAGCTGCCCTTGAACTCCTGTCCCTGCTTCCTGAGTGCTGGCAGCAAACACCTTTACCTACTGAGTCATCTTATCATGGAACACAGTATGTTCCACATAGGATCTATGCCATTGAAGTTAGTTTTTGTCCTGAACACCCTTGCTAATTAGCTTGATTTTTGTAAATGCAGCTTTACCACTCTGTAGATCAGTAAGGCTTACTTCACACACACACACAGTCCTTGAGGCTGTCAGATGCAATTACGCTTCCTTAAAGCTCTTGTGATGAATATTTTCTTAATCTTTATAATATTGAACATGGCTGGAGCTTTTCACATCATACTAATTTCTCTTGAAAAATGGATCAACCACTCTCTTCTTGACTCCTTTTATGCTGACAAACACGGTGAAAATATACTTAGAATTAGTCTCCGTTAACGGATTGGATTCTTTTTTGTTTTGTTTTGTTTTGTTTTTGTTTTTGTTTTTCGAGACAGGGTTTCTCTGGAGAGCCCTGGCTGTCCTGGAACTCACTCTGTAGACCAGGCTGGCCTCGAACTCAGAAATCCGCCTGCCTCTGCCTCCCAAGTGCTGGGATTAGAGGCGTATGCCACCACCGGCTGGATTCTTTATTAGTAAATATGTCCCTCCCTTATCCCTGGTGCTTTTCTTGGATTGTTAGAGCTGGGTATATGCTTAGCAAGAGTAAGTGCCTGACTTTGAGGCCTAGCACTGCCTAAAATAACAAAACCATCCAAAGGGTGAGACACAAAGAGCCACAGCGTTCTTTTAGTCTCCTCAGTGTTGTGCTCAACATATAGTTTTCCTTTTTCTTAAAAAAAAAAAAAAAAAGGTTTTTTTTTTACATGTGTAGGTGTTTTGCTGGCATAAATTTCTCAGTGCCCAAGGAGGTCAGAAGATTGCCTCAGATTCCCTCGACTGGAGCTACATACAGATGGCTGTGAGCCGTCATGGGAGCGCTGGTAACCAGACCCATGACCTCCGTAAGAGCACGGAGTGCTCTTAGCAGTTGAGCCATCACGCCAGTCTGCCATATCTCTTTCCGTTCTTCTACTTGACTAGCAGCATTTGGTTAATCAAACAAACTTGGAGACAGCGGTAAAGAAAGTTTCTAAGGCTGTGTCCCAAAAGCTGGATAATCTAACAGCACAGGCAGTAAAGGCAGCTGGGAAAACAGGAGCAGGGTGTGAGGGCAAAGCTCGGACCCTGCTCTGTTATAGTTTCCAGTGTCAATTGGATGTAGTCTGAGTTCTAGCAAAGAGATCTGAATGAAGACGTGATTGGTGAGTCCTCCAGAACTGACAGAAGACCGGAGGCAAAATCTCAAGAAACAAAACATTACAGGTTCTTAGGAGATACCACCAAAAAAAAAAAAAAAAAAAAAAAAAAAAAAAAAAAAAGACTAAAAAGAAGTCATCTCAATATAAAAGAAGGAAAAGAAAAAAAAACCTCTAGAGGCAAGAGCTATGAAAATGTAAGACTGGGGCTGGAGAGATGGCTCAGCAGGTAAGACTGCTCTTCCGAAGGTCCTGAGTTCAAATCCCAGCAACCACATGGTGGCTCACAACCACCCATAATGAGATCTGATGTCCTCTTCTGGTGCGTCTGTACTTATGTATAATAATAAATAAATCTTAAAAAAAGAAAGAAAATGCAAGACTGGCCAGAAATGTCTAAAGCTGAAGTCATGGGTGTGATGGGGTCATTAGAAAGCTTATTTGGAGCCTTTTCAAAGGATCAGCACAGAACTGAAGCTAGACTGATCAGGAGAAAGGAACAAATGGATGGGGTCGCTAGCACACAGTGGGCATCGAGGATGAGGTCACACCCACGCAGTGGGCAGTGTCTTTCCTGTATCAAGCAGTTTCCTTTGGTCAGAAACCATTCCGGGTCATAGGTGTTCTATAGTATGCCATGGTGTGTATTGGTCATGATACTTATATACTTTGTCCCATGCTTAGTGATGGTATGTAGAGAGGAACAATCTCCACAACTCCGGTGCCTCATTAGTATAATGTCTGGCACATAGCAGGTAGTGACTTCACGGTTAACGAGTAAGTGATAGCTAGTTTTAAGACTGTACAGGCTTGAGCTGGAGAGATGACTTAGCAGTTAAGAACGCTTGGTATTCTTGCAGGGGACCTACCTGGGTCTGGTTTCCGGAGCCCACACAAACCATCCTTAACCTCAGTTCCAGGGATCTCAGGTGATTTTTTTTTTGTTTTGTTTTTGTTTTGTTGATCTTTGTGGGTACCAGGTATACATGTGGTGCACATACATACAGGCAGGCAAAAGACACATACATAAAAGAAGTAATAATAAAAAGGAAGAGTCTAAAGGCCCAGAAGAGGTCAACAGTGGAAGATTAAACATACAGGGTGGAGATATTACTAGAACAATGTTTTTCCTTCTGCCAAAGAGAGTGGGGTTCAGCACACGAGTGGAGCAAGTCGTTTTCAAATGAGCAAGACTGTCAGGCTGGGATGGAGACATGAGCAGAAACTCACCTTTTTCTTTTGTAATCGGATTTTTATTTTTATGTGTATGGCTGTTTTCCTGCTCTCCGGTATGTGTGTGTACTGCCTGTGTGCTGGAGGAGGCCAGAAGAGGGCATCAGATCCCTTAGAACTGGAGTTACAGGTAGCTCTGAGCTGCCAGTTGCATGCTGGGAATTGAACCTCACCCCTTCCTCTGGAAAAGCCACCAGTGATCTTAACTACTCAACCACCGTCTCTAGTTCTTCTCACATTCTCTGTTTCTCTCTCTTTGTTTCTTTCCTTCCTTCGTTTCTTAATTGTGTGTTCTAGGGGTTAGAAGGTAGGGAGGGAAGGGAGCAAGAGACACAGAATTAACAATAACAAAACCTTGCAACGAATATTTTGGGAATGAGAGCTCTGATCAAGAAAAAGTTAAAAAAAAAAAAATGCCAGGTAGGGGATTTCAATCAATAGAAACTGGAGACTCTTCGTAGTGACTTTAAGAGTCTCCTTCCACGAACCCCCACAGCAGATGCACATTTAAGAATCTAGGAACTGTTGAAAAAAAAAAAAGTTTTTGAGAGTCTTGCTATATATTATAGCAGAGATTGCCCTGGATCCTGTGGCTGAGTGGATTTTGTCTGTTTTGAGACAGGTTCTCCCCAAATCGCTCAGGCTGACCCAGAACTCGCTACTTGACCCATGCTGGTCTTAAACTTTCAGCAATCTTCCTGGAGTGCGGGTTACAGGGATGCACGTCTATGTAGCGTTGTACAGTTGCCAGTGCAGCTGTAAGTATGTCAAGACAGGGTGCAGGTGAGACGGTTCATCTACGGAAAAATGGGGGACCTGTCTGTCAGAGCGCGGCGATGCTGCTGTGGGCACGGCACAGACAAAGTGTGTAGGGAAGGAAAAAGAGATGCTTGGCTCGGGTACATCCGCGTCCATCACCCACGACTCTACAGGAGCGCAGGGCGGGAGGCCCAGACCTCTCCCCAGCTCACAAATTCTATTAGACCTCGAAGCTAGTGCACCAGGAGACTTAGTAGGGAAGCCTCAGGTCTCCATGGCGACTGAGCCAGACGCTCTTGTAACGGCGGCTGAGCCTACAGCCGGGAGAGAATCCAAAGCGACGCCACTCCTATCCCGAACGTTGACAGGAACGACCCGGAAGTGTGTGTGTGGTGATCCGGAAGCAGATCCCCGCGGCAGCCCCCAGGAGCCACCGCCCCCTCGTCGCGGTGCTCGCGCTCAGTGCTGCGTGGAGTCCGGCGCGGCTGGGGCTGCCCGATGGTCCCCAGCTGGCGGAAGCACAGGGCGGAGGGAGGATGACCTCTCCTTGGGGTCACAGTGCCGACCTGGCCCGCTTCTACACTGTCACCGAGCCCCAGCGACACCCCAGGGGCTACACGGTCTATAAGGTTACTGCACGGGTGAGTGCCTGGATCGGGACACTGGGCGGGGCACGGGCTCCGGGCTGCGGCTGGGCGCGGCGAGTGGTAGGTAGATAGGTAGGGAGGGATGGAGACTCGGGCAGGAGACCCTTAGGCAATACACAGGAACTCCGGGCAGAGACGGGACTCTAGGATGGAGAGGCTGGGAGCCCCTGGCAAGAGATGGGACTCTAGGATGGAGATGTTGAGGGCCCCAGGCAGGAGCTGGGACCTCAGAATGGAGATGCTGGGGACCCTTTCCAGGAAACAGGACTCCAGGATGGAGATGATGGAAACTCTAAGCATGAGAATGGACACCTGGTAGACTGGGGTGCTAGCTCCATAAGGGATGCCGGGCTCCACCAGAATCTGGGGTGGAATACTGGTGGACGGCTTTAAATGGATGACCTAGTCTCTGTCCCATGTGGACTTTCTCTTGGAATGAAATTTGCAGAATTGGGCTGGCTTGTTCCAGAGGGAAAACACACACTTAAAAATGTTAGTGGGTGTGTTGTGGGGCTTATGTAACTGAAGGGATGTCTCCTCTTCTCATTCAGTGACTGGCTTGCTGTTGAGGCAGGTAGGCTGTTGGCAAGGTTTCGCTATTAAGCCGCTTGTCTTGGGTTTCTAGCCTTTGCTTCTGAGTTTTTCTGAGTCTCTTCGGGAGACACATGTGTACTTGAGTGATCCTGCCTGAGTTGACGTGAGGGTGGTTGGGTTGGCAAGATGGCTCAGCAGGTAAAGGTGCTTGCTGTCCAGCCTGAAGAACTGTTTTCAGTTCCTGGGACCTACATGGTGGAAGGGGAGAACTGACTCTTGCAAATTGTCCTCTGACCACTGAAGGTGTGGTTCTCCCCAAATAAATAGATGGTATATATATGTGTGTGTGTATATATATATATATGTGTGTGTGTGTGTGTGTGTGTATATACATATATATATATATATATATGTGAGGCTGTTTACATAAATGCACTGTTCCAAATTTAGTCCTGTTTTTCTTAAAGTTTGCTGCCTCAGCTTGAGCTTTGAGAACTCGTTTTCCTGGGAAATGAGAATAATCACACGAAATAAGTGTTTATGTGCAGCGCTTGTGTGCGCTGCTGTGTGCATGCTGGGCATTTTGTACAACTTCATGACATGGAAGCGGATTCAAGGAAGTTTACAAGTTTGCTAAGGTTTCTGTTGCAGAGCAGGGGACAGCTTTGGGCTCTGGTGCCAGCTCTGCTTAAAGCAAGACGAAGAAAGTGTCGCAGATTAACTCGGTCGCTGGTGTTAAGTTTTGAAGACGAGAGATATAGATGGAGGAGTAATCATAGTGCTAATATGCAGCGAATGTTCAGAAAGCACTCAGGGAGCTGCCCCTGAAGAACCTGAAAGAGGAGATTGGGGTAAGCTGAGCTTGGCATTTGGAGGTGATGCAGAGTCAGACAGATGGGAGTGAGTTGCGGGGTTGAGCAAGTCTCTCAAGACAGTAAGAAGACCAAGATCGTAAGAGTAGGGAGAAGTTTGCCTAAGTCAGAGTGCTGTGTACATGGGTCGTGAGTAGCAGTGTTTTCAGAGAAGTCTACGGACATGAGGAGATTCTTCCTGTGTCTGTATCAGGATCTTTAGTTTCCTGATACCCAGCATATAGAATCAGAACTGTCTGATAGACATGAGGTGCCTGTCATACCAGTACTGAAACTGCTCACTCTCACTCCGGCATTGCATCCGTCTGTGCCTCCTGCTAGACAGAGAGCAGGTTTCTATCTAGCCCTGGTCCTGGCTTCTTCATTTCAGCTAGGGCAGTGGCTGGTGCAGACCCCCACATTGACAGAGCATTTCGTTTTCTTTCCCAAGATTTATATATCTTTATGTCTATGAGTGTTTTAGCTGCATGTAGGTATGTGAACTACACGTGTGCTTGGTGCAGGCAGAGGCCAGAAGAGGTAGTTGAATCCTCTGGAACTGAAGTGACAGACCATAGTGAGCAACCATGTGGGTGCTGGGACCCGAACCCGGGCCTCTGCAAGAGCAGCCAGTGCTCTTGGTCACCGAACCATCTCTCCGGAATGTTCTCCTCCTTGTTTTGGTCACTGTGTGTAGTGGGTATGCAATTCCAGGCACTTGGCACTGTAAGGTATGCAAGGGAGCGTTCTGGGCTTCCCCTTTGTACTTACAGTAGAATGGAGTTTATTGTGCTTAAGTAGGTACAGTAGTCTAGGCATATGGTGTTGCAGTATAGTTCCTCAGGCACCGCAGTGAAGAGCTGTGGGGGTCAGAAGACAGATCGCTATGGCTCAGGTGCGCGATGTGAACAGTCAAGAAAGGAGAGGGTGTTGGAGGTGGGAGAGAGGGATGGAGCCCATAAAGGCCTGGGGTATGAGTGTCCGAGGCGCTAACTGAAAGCCCTGAGCATGACAATTATATTCTTACTTTTCAAAAAGGAAGGTTGCTCGGATGCAGATTTGAAATATTAGAGTATAACCTGGGAGGAGACGTAGCACGTTGCTGAGACTGACCCACATGCTCGTGCCGCGCATGCTGCCTGTGGCTGGTCAGTGACTTTCTTCTCTCTGTAAGTGTTTGTCCTCATCCGTAGCTCACATTACAGTGTGGGCTTTACAAAGTGAGCAGGTCTTTTTGTTTTGTTTTGTTTTGTTCTGGTTGTTGTCGAAGCTAGGGATCAAACCTGGGGTCCCACAGAAGTGAGAGCCTGTGCTGCCGAGCTGTGCGCACAGCCTGAGGGTTTTTTTTTTTAAACATTCTTTATTTAATTTTTTGTGTGTGCTTGTGTATGTGTGAGTGAGGGCCCTCTGGTACGTGTGTGGAGGTCGGAGGACAGCTTGGGGCAGTTTGTTTTGTCCTGTCACCGCTTGGGCTCTACCGATTGAACCAAGGAGGGCAGGCTGACTCTCTGAGCCAGCCACTCGCTCAGTGGCCCCCACAGCTTGAGTTTTACATGCTTACACATTTTGTTTTTTAAATTGAGGATCAACATGGAGGTTCATTTTTAAAAATAATTATGTATCACATTATAAATCAAATAAAATACTTATTGTTTTTCTGGAACTTAAGAAGAAAAACATCTTTCCTCAGGAGAATTAATCAGGTAACGGTGCTCCCCTGAGAACACAGGAGACAGGTTGCAGACATCTCTCTGTGCTTCCTGCTCCTGCTCAAGCTTTGAGGAACAGTTGTTGTATTATGATGGTCAGGAGTAGAATTAGAACCTATACATGCTGGACGGCAAAGAAACTCTTTTATCTTAAACCTCTTTGGTACTTTTACTTTTCTTCCTATTTTTTTTTTTTTTTTTTTAGAACTTGGTAGGCTTGAGATAACTTCCTGGTTATTTATAAGCAAGCCAACAGATTTACTGTTTTTTTAATTTTTGTATTTTTTAAATATATTTTTGTTTGTTTGTTTTTTAAATTCAAGACAGGGTTTCTCTGTGTAGCCCTGGCTGTCCTGGAACTCACTCTGTAGACCAGGCTGGCCTCAGAAATCCACCTGCCTCTGCCTCCTAAATGCTGGGATTAAAGGCGTGCGCCACCACTGCCCGGCTTAATTTTTATTTTTAGAGTAACCAGAAGTCTTTTACTTAAAACATAAGGCTAAGGGAAGTTTCCAGAGCAGCCATGTGCAATGGTCAGAAGCTTTTGTGACCCACCGCTAGGCTTCTGTAGGATTATGTTCTAAAGGGCTGCTTAGCTGGTTCTGGGTGGCTTACAGTGTGTGTGGTTGCAGCATTGTGTGGTTGCAGCATTGTGTGGTTGTGTTGTGTGTGGTTGCAGCACGTTTTACCTATTTGCCTGGTGATGGACATTGGCGTTTCTTCAAGTTGAGGCTGTTTTGAGTGCAACTCCTGTGATCACGCCTGCAAGTTATTGACATGCATGGCTGTTTCTCTTGCTACCACACTGCCTTTAAAAGTTGTTGTTGTTTCGTTTACTGTATCTTTGTACCATATCTTGAAATCACTTGTGTAATTTCAAGAAATACTCTTTCTTTCAAAATTTGTTATTTCGATATTTTCAAATTCTTTAGAAAAAGTCTGCTTACATTTTTGGTGTGGATTGCTTTGAAAATGAAGATTAGTTTTAGAAGAATTGATTACTTAAAAATAACAACTCTTGGCCGGGCAGTGGTGGCGCACACCTTTAATCCCAGCACTTGGGAGGCAGAGGCAGGCGGATTTCTGAGTTCGAGGCCAGCCTGGTCTACAGAGTGAGTTCCAGGACAGCCAGGGCTACACAGAGAAACCCTGTCTCGGAAAAACCAAAACCAAACCAAAACAAACCAAAACAAAAAACAAAAAACAAAAAAAACCACCAACAACAGCAACAACAAAAACAACTCTTGTGGTATCTGTACGTCCACATAGACCTCCTGTTTACTTAGCTCCTCCTTTTGAGCAGTTTGAGGTTGCCAGTCCTGCATGCACCGTGGGGTTTCAGGCTGAGCCTACGTATGTCCCCACTTGACGTCGCTAAGGCCTGTTGAATGGCAGCACCAGATACTTGGATGGTGCTCACTGGGAATCAACTTTTGATATAAACAAACACCTCTGTCCCAGTTGCCCGACGAGTGAGTACTGCTGTTATTTCCACATTGCTGATGAGAGAGTTGAAGCTTAGAGAAGTTAAGTTACTTTTTCAGGATCATGAGCAGGCAGGGAGCGGGCTTTGCGTTTGAATGAAAGTAGGCTGGCAGCAGGCCAAGACGTGCTGACACAGCGAAGCAGCGAAGCAGCAGCGTGCTGTTGAAGGCCTCATTGGGTGCTGAGGTGCTCTACCTGAGCCTTCTGCCTCTTGTATGTGCTGGCACTTAAATATCTTAAAACTCATGGCCCTCAAATTTTTCTGTTCTTTCCAATATCTTGTTTTAATCTATCTTTTTATTTTTTCGTCTATTAGTACTGTTTAGCATAAAATTCTCATATACCAAACTTTTAGTGAATGGATTTTTAAAAATGTAAACTTGTTTATCGACATCTTAGATGCTCAGGTTTGTTTTAGACTGCAAGTTTTCATAGCATTCTAATTTTGATATTGTTTGAACCGTGGCTGAGAAATAGTTTGCTGTAGTTTGGTGCTTTAGTTGGTAAAGTTTGAAAGGAGTAACAACCCGGGGAAACGTTTGATCACTGCCATTTGAGAGATTGGAGTAACAACCCGAGTAAACAGTTGATCACTGCCAGTTGATCCTTGTCAGTTGATCCCTGCCAGTTGGTCCCTGCCAGTAGGTCCCTGCCAGTTGGTCATTGCCGGTTGGTTACTGCCAGTTGGTCACTGCGGTTTGGTCACTGCCAGTAGGTCCCTGCCAGTAGGTCACTGCCAGTTGGTCACTGCCAGTTGGTCCCTGCCAGTTGGTCCCTGCCAGTTGGTCCCTACCAGTTGGTCCCTGCCGGCAGGTCACT
>JADRCD010170776.1:0-17723 GCA_019843815.1 Montemys delectorum
TTCATGTTGAAAAGTTTAAAAGAATAGTAATAACATGTCACATAAGAGGGGCTCCCATTAGCCAAGCCTGAGACAACTTGAGCACTAAAATATTTAAAAGCAAGCAATATTTTGCCAATTGTTGATTAAAAAAAGGAATTGTATGAGTTCACACCAATAGTAAATGGGAGAGAGAGAGAGAGAGAGAGAGAGAGACAGAGAGAGAGACAGAGAGAGATGAGAGAGAGAGAAAGGGAGAGAGAGAGAGAGAGGGAGAGAGAGAAAGAGAGAGAGAGAGAAAAGGAGAGAGAGAGAGGGAGAGAGAGAAAGAGAGAAAGAAAGGGAGAGAGAGAGAAAGGGAGAGAGAGGGAGAGACAGAGACAGAGAGAGAGAGAGAATGAGAGCGCTGAGAACTGCCTGTCCAGTGCGCACGATGCTGAGGGTAGAAAGTCAGAGCAGGCAAAGATAAACAGGTGCTAAATAGATAGGGACTTTTAAGAAGTAGAATATTTCTATGGTCTTTAAGTACTTCCCATGGGTTGCCTTTTAGTTGGGAGGAAGGGGGGAAGTGCCCAGTAATTACACAGTGTAGAAATTAGACAACACTTTGGGTAAACAAAACTCACTCACCAGGTAAGGGAGGAACAGACAGTTGGGGGCCTCCAGATGTGGTCCTCAGAGAAGGCACACTGCCACCCATGGCGCTTTCTGGGTAAGAGAGCAGAAGCTCAATGGAAACACGAGGCAACAGCAGAGGCACACACAGGAGAACGAGCGAATTCTACGGGGCCTGGAAACTAAGGGAACTTGACTGGAGTTCAATTTCCGGGACCCCTCCCCAGAGTGGATGTAGAGACTGGACTTTTGCATACTGTCCTCTGACCTCCATATAGGTGCCTGGCATGCTGGCACCCCCCACCCACACACACATACACATGCACACACGCCTGCAAACACACACACACCTACAAACAAATGAACGAATGAACGAATGAATACACATAATAAACACAAACTTTAAAGAGAATAGCTTCCCCCCACCCCCAAACATACCAGCTTTGTAAGAGAAAGAGGGCGGAAAGGGACTACTGCACAATAAAATTTGGAAGCACAGTGGAGAAAGAATTCTGTCCTAGAGAACCGTGCTCCAAGGACACCATGAATCACCTGACAAAGTGAGCAGTGACCACACAAGAGAATATCCCTGGGCTTAGGAGGACGCCAGAGTATTTTGAGGTAAGGGGTGGGCCATGACGAACGGAGCATGCCTTCAAGGAAAATACGCCCCCCCCCCCCCATGAGAAGAGAGCAAACATGAAGCAAGTAAGTAGGATGCTAGCCACTGGCCAGTGCTCACAGATGAGGGGAGTCTCCTGATGGCCTTTGCTCTATCTATCTTTGCAGATTTCCATGATCTGAAAGGAGTTCCAAATGAAAGTGTAAACTGTTTTCTGCACTTCTGAATGGTATTTTATAACATGGAGGCATGTTTGATTGAACATACTTTATCAACTTAATTTTGTAATAGAATAAAAAACCTAAGGTATATCTTATATACACACTTTTATTTTTATTGCATTTATTTGTGTGTGTATGTGTGTATGTGTGTGTGTGCGCGCACACGTGTGCACATGTGCAGATGGAGGTCAGAGGACAACTTGGGGGAACTGGTTTCCTCTGCCCACCATGAGGGCACTGAACTCAGGTCATCAGGCTTGTGGCAAGTATCTCACTTATATTTGTGCCATTAAAAAACTAGAAGGAAAGATTATGGGACCCAGAGGTCAGGAAGGACTGGAGCAAGGCAGTATCATCTGGACATGACAGGACCTCTGCACTCACGAGCTCGTGACCGCTGTGGTTTCCAAGGTGGACCTGCACAAGATCAACAAACGAGCATTCCAGCATGAGGTGGGAAGGGGTTCCTAGGCCCCCACCCCTAACTGAGGAACTGTTAACTGTTGATGGCTTTGAGGGGAGGGAGAATCAGTTTTCTTTAAGTGTAGGGTCCCTGATTGGTTCACTATATTCCAGGAGATGGCTTCACACCCATGAGTGTGTGTGTGTGTGTGTGTGTGTGTGTGTGTATGTGTGCATAAATTTTTAACCCCACTAAGTTCAATTTATGTTGCATAAATTAGTGGGTTAATTTTTTCTTTAAGTAGAGGCCATGAAGTTGGGAGAGTAGAAAGCTGGAGATGGAATCTGGGAGGAATTAGGGGAAGTGTGTGGGGGGTGATTATGAGCAAAATACAGTGCACGAAATCCTCAAAGAGTTAACAATATTATAGGTTTTTTTTTTCCAAGCAAGAAGGAAATAAACCAATATTTAGAAAGGCATCATTTCTTGGTTATAGAGTAAAGGAGCACGTTTGTTCTGTTTCCTTGCTATATTTTCAAGGTTCTATGGAGGCATCTAGTACTTAGAGAAAAACCATCTTTGAAAGAGGAAGCCAAGTCTTTGTTAAAATTTCATGTGTAACACAGGCTGCCACATCATTTGAGAATAGCAAAATCAAGCAAAAGCCCTGAATACAGTGAAGTATTCAAGGATAGGAATGCTTATCAGAGAGGGCATGTGAATTACGATACTTCTAAAATATAAAACCATAAAACTTTATTTCCCTGAGTAGTTTATAGACCAAGGTAAGTGTCTAAAAATAGGAGATTGATTAAATAAATTATAGCACAACTATAAAATAGGAGATTCATAAATGTTTTCTGGCATTAAGTGCTCTGAGAGCAAAGGCAGAATGTGTGCTTCCTTTGCCACACTGCAGACTGTGACCATCCTGTCTCTACATAGATATTGAATGAATGAATGAATGAATGCTACTCATAGTTTGGGCAGGAGTAATGATGGATCATTATGGCCTTAGCTATTTTTTATGTGTTTTCAAATATTCCACCATAAATGTAGTAACATAACATTTTTATTTAAAATTTTTATTTTAAATTATGTGTATTCCTATCTGCCTGTGTGTGTGTGTGTGTGTGTGTGTATGTGTGTGTATGTGTGCATGTGGATGCAATGACTATATAGACCAGAAGAGGGCATTAGATTCCTGCAGCTAAGTTACAGGTGATTTTGAGTCAGTTGAGATGGGTGGTGGAAGAGCAGTAGGCTCTCTTACCCTGTGAGCCATCTCTCTAGCCCCCGGTCACTTTTCCAGGATGACTTGAAATGAAGAAACCTCTGTTGAAGTTGAAGTTGCTTTCCACCTCCCTAGAACATGGCCAGCCTGTACTGTTTCTCTACTTGTCGTTCAGCCCACCACACTGGCACACTGCCCAATGTGGAAATAAGCATTTCTAGAGCAGCAACTGTCAGCCAAGAAAATTAAATCAAGAAGCATTCTCTATTCTCCCTAGAAATGTACAATTTGGGAAATGAAAAAAACCTTTAATTATTTACAAAGAAGACCATCCACCACACACACACACACACACACACACACACACACACACACACGCACACTCACATGCTTTTAAAGCTATAGGTTATCTCTGGAGAGTACAGAAGAATCAGGTTTTAGAAGCTCCTCCCCCACCCCCCGGCTTCAGCTCCACCCTTCCAACCCCATACAGATACCCAACCCTTTTGCGTGTGAATTTCCTTCCAACCTATTCCTGATGGGATGGTAATATTGAAATCTAAAATTCTATATTATTAAATTTAGTAGAGTGTACTTGAAAACACACAGAAGTACCTTGACAAACTTAATAACAGGAGAGTGGCTTGAGAAGAAAACTTTTGTAGGCCTATTGATTGTTTAACTTTTTAAAAATTATGGTTATATGACATATATCAAAATAAATATTTATTAATTGGAAACGACCTTGCTTTCAGTTTGGGGCTCATGGGACAACCATGCAAATAACTGGTGTGCTGGGTAGTTTTGTGAACTAGACACAAGTTAGGATCACCTAGGAAAAAGAATACCAGTAGAGAAAATTTCTCCATCAGATGAGCCCATAGAAAATTCTCTTGATCAATGACTGATGTGGGAGGGCCCAGCCCATTGTGAGCACCCCTGGCCAGGCGATCCTGGGTTCTGTAAGAAAGCAGGCTGAGCAATCTGTAAGTGGTAAGCAATAAGCAGCACCCCTCCATGGCTTCTATTTCTCTTTCTGCCTCTAGTTCCTCCCCTTGACCTTCTTTCACGATGGACTGTAAGCCGTAAGATAAACCATTTTCTCCCTGAAGGTTTTTTTGTTTATTTTTTGTTTTTGTTTTTGTTTTTAATATAGTCTGGGCTGGGCTGGAACTCACAGAGGTCCACTGCCTCTGCCTCGAGGGTGCTGGGATTAAAGGCGTGTGCCATCAAGCCTGGCTCCCAAGTTGGTTTTGGTCAGTGTTTTAATCACAGCAATAGAAACCAAACTAAGAGAACTAGATTAAAGAAAAGCAGGGTTCTCTTTCTGATGAAAACAACACGTGTTTACAGTGCTGTTCCCACCACAGGCTGACCAAGAGGAGCCAACACGTGCCTGCCATGCACAGGACCTGTGCTTTGTCTCCTCTCTCAGACTCATTGCTGACAGATCTGTTCTTGAGGTAACTTTTGCTCCTCTAACAACAGGGATGGGTGTGTTTGACCCCTTACATTGGTTCTTTAAGAGTCCGGTGTCCGCAGAGACAGCCATTGGCTGGAGTGTGGAGGACTGACTACTAAACTATCACAGTTGCCCTATGGATAAAGGTATACCCAAGTGTTTAGCTTCCCACGGGCAGGGTCACAGCCTTTAGTCCCCACCCCCCACTCCCAGGATGTCTGCTTCATTTTATTTTTAAAGTAGCTTTCCAACTTTACATCCCCTACACATATTTGCAGCCTATCTCTCTTAGCTGCTACGGAGCTGCTCATCGGCTCCCTACCATCCCAGCATGCTTTCAAAAGCACAAATCTGATCATTTCACAACTAGCCACAGCTGTCTTTAGCCCTGATGCCAGAGGCCGGCCCTTAGCCTGTACAGACACACGAGGTCTCCACCAGTACTTTTAAGGTTCCTCTTTTGTGTCTGTGTACTTAGTCCAGTGCCTGGTGCATGAGAGTCTCCAGCCAGTCAGTGTTTGTGCGGATGAAGGAATAGGGAGGGCCATGCTGAAGGATTTGCTATAGTCTCTCTCAGAACTTACAGATATAAAAACTTCCTGGGAATCCTGTGAAAATCCAGATTTAGATGCAGGAGGTCAGGGCTGAACCCAAGTTCCTAGTTGTTGCTGATGCTGCTGGTCTTTAAGCCTCACTCAGAAGAAAGGATGCACTGAATCCTGATAGGTTTCGAGTTGGAAGAGTGTGTATTCAGAATTAGATATTCCTATAGGGATCTTGAAATCTTAAGTGAACTTCAGAATGGAAAGAGATGAAAAGAAGTTAAAGAGTTTATATACATACCCTGTGCACACTGAGCAATGCAACAGGCTATTCCAGAAATAAGAGAAGTGAATAAAAAGCTGTTTGCTATTAAATTCCCAGTACCAATTTTTTCCTTAGCCCCTTGCTTCAGCCCTAGACTGTGGGGGGTTAGAGGTGTGTAGCACTGTATCGAGCTGCATCTGGGAATCTCTCTTAACACATATCCTCTCCATCCATCTGATTTCCTCCCCCAGAGGAATGTGGAATGCATGACGCTTTGCTCTCCATCAATGAAATCAGAGCCTGGTGGAGGCTTTTATTGCTAGTGGGGAGGTGTTGTGAGCTGGGGGAAGAGAGAAACTACCAGCTTCTGTTCAGATCCAAGAAATCTGCAGAGAACAAGGGGTACGGCAGCTCATGCCTGTAGTCCTAGCATTGGGGAGGTAGAGGCAGGAAGATCCGAGGTTCAAGACCAGCTTTGGCTACAGAGTCAGAGACAAAGGGGATTTAGCTCTGAAGACCAGGCCAGCCTCGAACTCAGAGATCTGCCTGCCTCTGCCTCCCAAGTGCTGGGATTAAAGGTGTGTGCCACCACCACCCAGCCCCATTAGTGTTTTAAAAAAGAGTTTATATCATGCATCGATATGTCTCTAAACACAGTTATTTAGTCTTGCTTGCTTTTGAGTTTTGCCTTGCTTTTGAGTTTTGCCTAGTATAAAAACATTCTGGCCGGGCGGTGGTGGCGCACGCCTTTGATCCCAGCACTTAGGAAGCAGAGGCAGGCGGATTTCTGAGTTTGAGGCCAGCCTGGTCTACAGAGTGAGTTCCAGGACAGCCAGGGCTCTATGGAAAAACCCTGTCTCAAAAATCAAAACAAACAAACAAACAAACAAACAAACAATAAAAACAAAAAACCAAAAAACAAAAAACAATCAAACAAACAAAAAACCAACCAACCAACCAACCAACCAACCAACCAACCAACCAACCAACCAACCAAAAACCATTGTGCTTCACAGACACACACTTACATTTGGGCTATCTAGTTTTTCCATTCTTCGAATTAAAGGTTCCAGAAGCAGTCTTTCCACATTTCCAAGAATGCTGTGAGTTTAGAATTACACAAAATAGTGAAATTTCTAGACATGTGTGGGTCCATAGCTATATGATGATTACAAATTTGTTATAGCAAAGATGCTAATTTACATCCCCACAGTCATATATAGGTAATGTATATGTGTCCACGACAGTCCATGCTATCCCTGTTAGCTTGTGACTGTTACCTCTGACCACCTGACTAGAGACAATGCCATCTAGACTGAGCCCCGAACCCTACACCTTAATATAGGTGGACAGGATTCTGAATGGAGATAGGAGATGAAGGCCCGCTGGGCTTTGCCATGGTTACACAGTCATGATAGGAAGTCAGTGACAGAATGAGACCTGGAAGGGACCTGGAAGCCAAAGCCTTCATTTTACGTTTAAGGAGATAGAGGCTCAGAGAGGTTGAATTACTTGACGAGGTCTAAGAGCTAATTACTGAGTGAACCTTTCTCTAGGGCACTTCTTAATCCAGAGTTACCCAATCCTAGTAATTTAGGACAGCATGATGTCATGTATAAATTTATCAAACAATTAATACAAATATGATATTAAAAAGACAGCATGTCGTGATTCATAATTACCTTAAATGTTCAAATAATCGATTTATTTTTAAAGGTAATTGTTTAACTTAATGGACTGACGAATTTGATGATGTCCACTTCTTTGTTTATGGTGTGCCCAGGAATAGCATTCAATGGGATGAACAGGAGACAGAGACAACCTTCTCAATCATGGTTTTAATATACACATTTATCTAAACAGAAAGACATGGATCGCTTGAGGAAAATAACCCCCACTTATCTCATTGGTGATTCTATTATTGCATCACCTTCCTGGGGAAATGTGAGGCATTTCCTTAAAAAGCTTGTGTGTGTGTGTGTGTGTGTGTGTGTGTGTGTGTGTGTAAAGCAAACATGAAATCCATTACGTTTCAATGTACTCTCCTTTATGAACACTCACAATTAAGCCGCCCGAAGGGGCTGGAGGCTGTGAGACTATGGTAGCAGAGCATCAGTGAACTTCTTTATAATGCAAGAAGACTTTACACGGGGACACGGAAAACTAATTTGTAGCAGAGATAACTTAGAGCGGAAGACTCTGAACCACTCCCTGCAGGGAAAGGGATCCCGCTGGGGAAGGGACTGCTTAGAGACAGGCAGCGAGTCTATGTGAGAAGTGGCTCCCACAGCTTACAGGGGAGGCGTGCTGGCTTATGTTGACCTTGGGAATTCTCTGCTTCCCCACTCCTGTTTAGCTGACTTGCTTTCTCTACTCCAATTTAAAATAGTCTTTAAAATGTTTCTCCAGGGTTGGAGCTGGAGCTAAGTTGGTTGTGTTTTGCCTCGAATGATTGAACGCTCTGGATTTGATCCCCAGTACTACATAAACTCGGCACGGCGGCACACCCCAGAACACAGGAGATGGAGGCAGGAGGATCAGAAGTTCAAGGTCATCCTTGGTTACAAAGTGAGTTCAAGACTAGTCTGGAATACATAAGACCCTGTGGGTTTTTTTTTTTTTTAATGTTTACATTTAACAACGACTTTGGTTTGATAATAAAAGCCTTCTGTGTGCCACCCCTCTTTCAATTTGAGGGTAAAGCTTGCCAGGTTTTTATTACGTTGGGGTGAAGGCTTGAACACCTAGTGATTGTGCCCCAGGATGCTGACTATTACTGTACTGAGTTACTTCCTATTCGAGTTTTCCTCCTGGCAGTCATTTTAATCAGCACTTCTCCTATTTAATGAGCTTGTAGTGCCATTACATAATCACCCAGCTCACCAGATTAATGATGAAAAGAGGAACTGATTTTTCCAGCTGCATCATTTGAAGTAAACGTTAACTTTCTTTCTGAGTCCTTCCTCTAACAGCATTAGCGTGACAAATATGTCTTTCTCTAGCATAAGTAATTAGAATTTAATCACTTTAACTGCATCTTAATTACCCCAAATGAATTGAAAGGACATTTAATAGCAAAGATTAAATTGCCTTAATGAACGATTTTTGTGACTCCATCAATATTGGAATCACGGTAGCAGCTCCTGACCCACTCAAGGCGCCTGCGGCGAGGGCCACTGCCACTAGGTGGCGTGCTTCACACGCTTGTATATTTACACCTCTACCTCCAATTCTGTTTAAGAAGGCAAGAGGAAAAGACAAATGAAAAGCACATAGTTTGCTGTGTTCTTCTGACAAACTCTCTTTGGGGCCATGAAATCATCATCAGATGTTAAAAGAAAGGAATGATTTCAGAAATTGCCCGTTCTCTTTACTCCACGAAGAAAGAGGGGTGGCAGGCATGTGGGTATGTGACTGAAATTCAGTTGCTCTTGGACAATCACCAACATACAAGCAGAGCTTTTTGTCAATTTGCTCTCTCTGTGAGAGTGTGTGTGTGTGTATGTGTATGTGTGTGTGTACAGAGTCCTAAATTTGAGGTAACAAACAAGTTTTGGAAGAACAGAGCCAAAGGCATATAAGAACATCAGCCTTGGAAGCGCGGGTGGCCTTGGGCCTTTGGGCCTTCCTCCAGGCCTGGGTCCCATAGGGCCAGGCTTACCGCAGAGCATATCTAATGAGATGGGCCTTGCCTATCGATAATTGTTTAAGTGAAAATGTGGATAGAGAGACATGGGCTTCACATCTGTTACCACTCTGGCTACTTCTTTGGAGGGGATCAATTAAAAGAAACCTTGCTTGTATATCTGAGAAGAAAGAATTGTTTCAAAAGCTTTCCTTGAAAGCCTCAGAGAAAATATTTACCCTATAATTTCAAGAGCTTTATGATGTACAGACCTTGTTAAATGGATGCTTACGATAATGATGTTCACATTCTGGGTGCATTGATTGTGATCTGGAACTGGCAACAGAAGTTATTGGTGGAGGATATGTTTTGACCAAACATATCCTTTAAATTAGGGAAACTGAGTCCAGGGCATCAGTAAATTCCAGTGGAGTGACTAGAGACAAATTATTTAACCCACTACAGAAAGCATCAGAGAAAGCCAGAATAACTACCATATAAGTTCCCAGACCTTCAGGCACATTAAATCATCTGGGAGCCCGGGTCACACCCCATTCAATGAAATCAAAATATCTGGGGTTGCAGCCAGACATTAGTTGTTTAGGTCTCTAAGTGATTTCCTCGTGTAGTAAGACTTATGAGCCATTGGCATAGACAGGTAGTATTAAATGGGAATGCCTACCACAGCATGAAATAAATACAATGTGAGCAAACAACTTAAATTCTCTTCTTATTCATCAGTGTGACAAACCTGATGAATTGTCCTCTAGGGTTGGGCTCTGCTCAGCTGTTGTCATATTAAATCAACACATTAAACAAATAGAAAATGTTTTAGAAGCTATTTGTTCCACTGTAACATCTTTGGGAAGAAAGGTGTGTAGATGATAGAACAGCGAGACTCTGATAAATACTTGTACGTGTCAGATTGTCACATGGCTGGCCTAGTCATCTGTCATTCATGAAGAACGTAAGCTTTATCAGAATGAATGTACTTGTTGTTTTTTAAAATAAAAACCTGTAAGATGGGTGTTAGAGGACTGTGTGATAATATACCAAAGTCATTTACATTAGAAATAAGATATTCCTTTTTATTGGACTATGAGGCTGATTTTTCCATGTGGAAATAACATGTCTCTCTTCTGAGGGTGCACACTCATCTTATTCAAATGTCAACACAAAGAAAATGATCGGTGATGCATATAGGCTGAATTTTTATGTATTAGAAATGGATTCTATAACAACCATAGCTTCAAGAAATCCTCTTTCTGTAGCTACCCCAAGTTAGGGGACATTCCATTTTATCAAACTGTGGAAATCTTAGTATTTAAATAGGCTCTGAAATGAAACTGGTTATTTCACTTTCGAGTCACTGGGGTTGAGTTATGAAAATGAACATGTGTTTAAATACTCCATTATATGCAGTTTACCGAGAACATTGAGCATTACCATCCAAGGACATGTCCACCACTATCTATGGAAGCTGAGGAGTGAGACACCTGGGAACCTCCTTCTAAATTACCCACAGCCGTTAGAGTTGAATATTTCCTTTTCTTTACAAGAAAATTGAGGATGGATTTTACCGGTATACTCTGTAAGAATTGTTGCTTGAGAGAACTTTGGGGACCAGCGTGTTTGATTAGCTGAATTTGCCACGGATGTGGAAGATGACGACATCAAACAGCTAGTGTAACAACCTCCTTAAAGACCTCGTAGATTAGAGATGACTATAGATTTTCCCCAGCACGGATCAAAGGGACTGAATTGAACGTTTTAGCTTAATGATCCAACTCCTGTCACACCCACCGGGACGCAAATTCCGATTTTATATGCTGGTGTGCAAGTGCCATGCCACGTAGGAACAAACCAATCAACACCTGATTTTTGACGACGGTTTTGATCTTTTCGACGACCCGACAGGGCCAGTGTTTATTCCAGGAGGGGCCTCCGGCTCTCACAAACTTCAGAATATTCGCTATTAATGTTTCTTTGCTACAGCATGGGATCCTGTAGCGTTTTAGCTGCCCTTTAGGGACAGAATCCAGGATTAGGCTACATGGCGGCGGGGCTCTGTCCAGGGTCCTGACTCTGGACCAGCGTTCCATGCCTGCAGGCTCTGACAGCCCTTTCACTCACCCCTCGGGAGAGAAAAACAAAGGCTTCCGAGCTTAAGGCCTGGGGGTGCCCTCTGACTCACTCAGGCTAGTTTGCTGAGAAGCAAGCAAAACAAAGGAACTGTTAATCTGTGCAGACTATTCTGGTCCCAGCCTCCGACTTCAGACCGCCAGGGTCACTTCTGCAATTATCGCTCCTTTCAGGTAAAATGTCAGCCTAATTCGGGCAGGAAATCAAAAACATTTACCTTTTCTGGGTAGGTTACAATTAGGGGTTGGGTAGCTTAGAATTCGGGCTGTAATTGGTAGGGAAGGAATCGTGTTTCCCTCGATGGAGCTTTTCTTAGCCATCCTCTTCCTCCTCCACACCCTCTTCCTATCAAAACACCGCTTAGAAAATCTTAAGACAAGGATGCCCTAAAAACAAAGCCTCGGCCAGCCCAACATTTATCTCCTGTCCCCTCGCCAGGCGGCCACTAGGGGTCGCGAGCAGCGTCCTAGGCTCAGCTACTCCAGTTGCAGCAAATCAAACCTGGGTTCGGAAGTCTGGGAGCAAAGCCAGTTTCATCTCTGCCTCTGCCTGGCTCGCAGAGGGCAGAAGGCTTCGAAGATGGTCACGTTATAGGTTTTGGATGGCTTTGCTGCTACGACGTAGCCGTATTACCGGCTATATCCTCTGGGTCCGTTGTAAGCGGCTGGGTCACTACACCACAGTCACTAGGTCTAAGCAGGCTTAGCCCGCTACAAAAGCTACAATCGCTAATTATCACCACAGGCACACTCAAACTCCTGCATTTCCTCTCCTCATGGGATGTGGGTTCACCAACAAAAAATACACAATGCCAACTATTATCTCACCGAGGGGATAAAGTCTGTGAGAAAAGAAGCCTCTCAGCGACTTCTGGTGACTGTCCCAAGTCCCTTTGACTTCATATCTGGTGTGTGTGTGTGTGTGTGTGTGTGTGCGCGCGCGCGTGTGTTCCAGCTACCCCAGTTCACCCCACCATTCATCCCTGGAGGTTTGAGACTTTCGGCTGCCTTCTGATAACGGGTTATCCCGTAGCCTCACTGGGAGAAAGCCTTGACCCCAGCCTCCAAGGCGGACACGGTCGGTCGCGCCCTGCGGGCCCTTTGTTCAAGCTGCAGCAGCGGGCTAGTAGCAGCTGCACCACGGGAGAGCCACAGCTCAGGGCGCCAGGAAATCGGTGTGGTGGCACCGCCTTCTTTTCCCACTCTGTAACCCAGGGGCCCTTCCAGCCCTGGCATCTCTTGTGCCCAGTCCTGACCTTTCTCTCTCTCCACTCAGAATTCTTCAGAGGTTGAACAAATGCTGTTCCTAAGACCCAGCCTAGCATTCCTGCCTGGTTGGCGCTGCAGGGGCAGCACTGGACCCTTGAAATGTCACCGGTCGGGATAAATATTAACACAAAAGCAAATGGACGTGTGCAGAGCCAGTTATCATTCAACCAGGCCACAAGGCCACTCACTGCAAACACGGCCCAGGTTGGGTTGGGCAAGACTTTCTCAGGGCCACTTCCAGGTAGGAACACTCGCTCCCCACCCCCTCCCACCCACCCCCATCCGCCCTCGGCCTAGATCTTCTTCTAGCATAGGGGAATAAATACCCGACCGCGAGGGGGCGAAGTCCCGGGTGCTGCAGGGCAGGCCATTTTCGCGCAGGGCTCTGGAGGTCTCCTTACCTCCAGCAGGATCGACTTGCTCAGCACCCAGCCTTGCCTGGGCTGAGGACCTGAGCCGCCACCACCTCCTGGGTGCACAGTGTTATAGTCACATTCACTGGTGGATGTCTCTTGCAGTCTCTTTCCGTGCTGCCAGTTCCCGCCTAGGGGCCCCGAAGCCTTCTGGAATATTTAATTGGAGGCTAATCTCCTCCTGTCTTGATAGACGCCCACGTCAGAGGCGGGGCACCCAGCTTAGTTTCCCCACCCCACTCGGGACCAGAAGCGGGCGAGCGTCTGGTCACGCTGCGTTTTAATGAGCAGCGGCAAGCATTACGTTGAGGCAACATATATTGATTTTTAAAAGGTAGTTAATTTGGTGAGAATTTCCTCCAGTCTTTCACCAGCGCTTGTAATTTATACACCAGAAGGCGCCTCCCCAAACATACTGCCACGTGTAGAAGATTTTGACCCTCCAAACAAGCGACAGTGGAACAGGAGCACAGAGAGACAAGCAGAGAGTCTCTTTTCCACTAAAGAGTAAAGGAACTCAGCAGAGGCTTATAAAGGGGTTGGGAAGAGATGCTCATTTACTCTTTGGCGGAAACAGCTAACAAAGCTGCAGCTGGCTGGTCCTGCCGAGTAGGTACTAAGTTCCTGCAGTTGCCACATTGAAGCATCAGGCGTATCAGGCGGGTCAGTCCTAGGCTCCATCACTGCTAGTCACCATTTCAAGGATCAGAAACCGACTTCTCTTAAGAAAGAAATCAGGAACAGGGCTGGGTTTTCTTTAGTGGCTCCAAAATAGGCTGTGACTTTCGTGGAGAATGGGATGGTTCTGGGCTCCTTTCGTGAGCATCCCCCCTCGCCCCCCAGTGCAGACTGGGGCCCAATCCTTCTCACTCCTTTATGTTAAAGAGACCAAAAAGGAAAGAAAGAAAGAAATGAAATGAAATGAAATGAAAAAGGAGGTGCTCTCCTGTGTCTCAGGACATCCAGTGTCCTCTGGTTTTATGTCCACTGCAGCCTCCCATTTTCCACACATACTAGGAAAGGGCCACATGCCTGGAGCTAAGAATAACAGAGCTAGCCATCTGGACTTAGGTGTGTAGATATCCCTATGATGACCTTCTAGGTCCCATGAGAACTTGCTCAGCACCCAACTCATGCCTTTGGCGCGCAGGTTCTAGAACTTGGTCTTCGTTCACGGGGCTCCCCGGCACCAAATCCCCACCCCAAATCCCTGGCTCAGTTTTCTTATCTGGAGGCCAGAGGGCCTTGCATGGGATAGATAGGTTAGGGTTCCAGGACTAAGCGACCATCTCGGTACAGGACCTATCACATCACTCTGTCCTTCCCAGGTGTGACAGAGACCGTGTGGGGTGTCCCTGATGTCTCGAGTGTCTTCACCAAGTAGTGGGATGTGACTGTCATGAGGGAGTAGCTTTTCATCCCCACTTCTGGGCCCCACGGTGGCTAGTCTCAAAGTACTACCTTGCCTGGAAGGCCTGGAGCAATGGCTTCAAGAAGGTATAGTGGAAGATTCCGAAGTAGGAGGGAGAGTGGCAAGGTCAGCTGCCTGCCCGCAGGGGCCCTGGAGCCCACATTACATAGATTGCTACATAATGGCACTGGGAGACTTAAGGGTGACATTCTGTCAGCCCAGGTCCCCTGTCTGAGCTGAGGCCTCACCAGATTCCTGGGGTCACCAACCCGAGCCTGCCTTGAGAACTTTCTAGCAAAGGGCTTAGCTATGCTAGAAATTCTGGGGCGGTCAGAGGCTGAAGCAGTGTAGCAGCTTGACAGAAGGCCTCTCTCGAGCCCAGATGCGGGGGTGCGGGTGGGTGGGAAACGCTAGGGTAGCCTTGCGGGGCTAGAGTCTGAGGCTAGTCTGCAGGCACCTACCTCTCCCCAGCTTCTCATTGGCAGGCACCGGGTGGGGGGAGGGGGGGCTCGGCCTCATGCTTTGATTTTAGTCTGTGAAACGGCTCAGTGCCCTCGGCTCAGAGCGGATTGACTGTCTTTCATTCTCTAGGGACGAATTAATGGAGAACGATCAGTTAATTAACAAACCCTCATTCCAGCGTTTACCTTTCTCTTCACCAAGACTCAGACCTGGGCGCAAGGCTCAGATGTGTGTGTGCGCGCGCGCGTGTGTGGCTTGAGGCTGGGGGGCTGGGTGGGAGTGTGTGGGAGGACGTGGATACTGGAGTCAATCAACGCGACAACCTCCGCCCAGGTCTCGCGGACACAGTCCGCCCCTAGACTGCCCTCTTCTTGCGTCTTCAAGGGTCGCCTAGTGTGCCTGGTTCCCTGGTGAAGTTCCAGCTGAGCTCAGCTGTCCACTAGGTCTCTTAGCCCACTACAGGAGCCAGGCCTGGTGCCTGCACTTGGCAGCTGAGACTTTCAGTACCCCCCCACCCCCCACCCCTGCGGCTCCCAAATCAAACAGCCTGCTAGGGATTTTGAACTGAGAGACAGGCTTGCTGATTCGAAAGCCATTTACACATTCTCACCTAGTAGCAGCACAGAGACTTAGATGAAAAAAAAAAAAAAATCACGACGACGGCGCAAAAGGTAGTTGTCAGCCTAGGTTCAACCGGGAGTTTCCTGGGGATCTGGTCACTGTCCGCCTCTGTCCCTTTCCTTTCCACAGCTGGCTATATACTCAGCGCATGTGTGGTAACCCCTCCAAAGCAGCCCGCCACGCACTGATCGCCTGTAGGTTTGGAATCTGTGTACACACCCTATCGAAGTGCGGTTCTCCTTACGCGCGGCGCCAATGAAACTGGCCGAGAGTGGGTCACCGCAGGCCAGCTCAGCCAAATATTGACTGGCAGCTTGAGCAGCACCAGCCCCGCGAGGAGTATGTGCCTTGAGCAACGGTAGCTAGTTCCCGGCATGCTTCGTCCCTTTTCTAAACCCTGTGGTGTTCCGCTGAGAACCATACGCCCAGTGTTCCGCCAGGTTCCGAGAGAGTCTCTCTGCCTGCTGCTCAAAACCTTGCAGCTCTGTCCCCGAGCACAAACGCAACCCCGAAGTCGCGAAGGCCGCCTTGTTCGGTCTTCGAAGCCTCTCTTAGCCCAATGCGCTGAGCCCTTGGAGGAGGAGGAGGAAGAGGAGGTTGGCTACCTGAGCTGGCTCTTCCAGGTCTAGAGACCTCTCTTGAAGAAAGGGGAGGCGGAGCGGGACGAAGCGCGCACAGCCTTTCTCATTCCCTCCCACCGTCAGTCCCTTATCTCGCCCACGCGCCCATCGGCTCACCTGCTAAGCGGAGCGCGGACATGCGCTGGAACTCTGGCTCCTGCAGCCACTTCCACATCCTCCGGAAGGTCTCCCGACCCGACTTGAGTTTGCTCCAGGGCTTGGGGTTTCGCAGCAGGTCCGAAAGGGTCCCCTGGGAACGGCAGAGCACCCTCTGCGCGAAGATGGCCTGTGGGATGCTGTAACGTTTGAGCTCGGTGGTGATACGCTGAGCCACCTCTTTGGTATTGATCTCTTCCATCTGCCCTGAATTACTTCCATTGCTGACCTGCGCGCCGGTCACCGAAGGGTTGGGCTCCCGGGCTGTGCCCAGGAGCTGTCCGTGGCCCTGGGCATTCAGGTGGGCATGGGGATGGTGCGGAGGAAGGCCGTTGATGGGTACCATGCCGGCCGAGGTGGGCGTGAGGTGCTGTTCCCCGTGGCGACCGAGCATGGCAGGGTGATGGGCTTCAAAGCCGTTTGGGGTGAGCATCTTGTCGGTGGGCATAGCCGCGCCGGGATGAGCATAGTGGGGAAGTCCTTGCTGGGAGTTGTGAATGCTGCCCAGACCGGAGCCAGAGAGGGGCGAGAGGCTCTGGCCCATGCCAGCCACGTCCTTGTGGTAGGGGGTATAGAGGTTATTCATAGAGGCCAGCCCGCGCTCATCCCGCATAAGTGTGAAACTACCGCTCACATTGCCCGCCAGGCGCTGGTGGTGGTGTGGGTGGTGGTGGTGATGGTGGTGGTGATGATGGTGAGGGAACTTGTCGGACACGGTGGAGATGGGCGGCAGCGGCTGCAGAGGGGTTAAGGTAGTGTAGGTGGTGGGCATGCTCATACCTGGGGGAGTTTCACAGGCCATGGTCATGGTGGGGTGCAGGGGGCCAGCCAAGCTGTGCTCAGGGGCGCGGTGGTGGTGGTGGTAATCGCTGCTTCCGCTGCCGCCGTCCAGCAGGGACGCCATGCCCATGGAACGCGGGTGCGCGGGAGGCAGGTGGCTGCCGCGGTGCCCCACGGAGCTGCGCGCGTGAGGGCTGCCGCCCAGCAGGTCAGCAGGGGCGGGCACCGGCTCATGGCTCACCCCGTGCAGCTCGCCGATCGCCTCCATGGTCAGCTGTGCGTTCATCGTGATGCGGGCGAGCGGGCTGCAACATCGATGTGGCCGGGCAGAGGCGGCGAGGGGCGCACGGAGTCCAGTCTTCTTCACATCGGCTGCCTGCGACTGTGGCCTTTCTTCCTCTCACTGTGGGGATCTGTGTCTCTCGCTCTCCCTGTGTGTGTGTCTTGCCTTCTCTCTTGCTCCCACCTTCCCCTCTGCCTTTTTTTTTTTTTTTTAAATATTAATTTCCAAAAAGGATCCGTGCTGTTGGGAGAGCGCGGTACCCCCTAGCCCGCCCAGTCCCGGCCCCCTCTCGCCCCTCTCCTTCTTAGAATCCTGCCGCCCCCGGCTCCCTTGACGCGGCCCGTGCGCCTGCCGCGGCTGCTGCCTGCCTGTGCCGCCCGCCAGCTCGAGCCATGGCTCGGTTACTGTTGCCGACTGTGGCTGCGATTCGGTAGCCGCCGCCGCTGCCGCTGCCCGCCCTCACGCCCGCTGGGCGCAGCGCGCATGCGCGCCTCCAGGCCCCGCCCCCTCGGTCCCAGCGCTCCGTGACGTCCCAGCACAAATGAACCTAGGAGGGGTGGCTGGGGCGGAGAGGGGGGAGAGTGTTGGCGGGGGGGGGG
>JADRCD010170777.1:0-11656 GCA_019843815.1 Montemys delectorum
TCTTAAAAAAGTGTCTTATTCCTCAAACAGCATGCGGGACACTAACCTAAAGGGCAGCAAACAGAAAACAAGGTCACTATTTGCCCAAGGGAGGAACAGGTTTTACCCACCCGGATTTATTGACCTTGTCCCAGAATGCAACGCTCTAATCCCAACCCAGAAGAACCCAGCGGCGGAAAGGCCTTTGAAACCACACCCCAAGTCAGCATGGATACAATAAAGTTAATTGCAATCCTCCCTCACTTTCCACAACCCCATCTGCTAATTATATTAACGTAGGCACTACCTTCCAGCGCACCTCAAGGTTTAAAACACAAAACTTCCCCTAAGTCCCCAAACGTGGCCAATGCACACTAGCAGTTGAAGGTAACGTAACCACCACCAACCCAATCCTTCCCAGGGCAATTTTGAGTTTTCAATTTGATCTTGAAGTCCTTTAATAACGCCCGAGTTACTGCGGCTGAAGCCGTTACGCATCAGACACTCGGTAATCCCTGTCGGTGGCGTTTCCGGGGACTTCCCCTCCAGGCCAGTCCGGGCCAGTGCGGTTTGCGGTCCTGAACTCCCGGTGAAGGCGCTGCCCACCCATCTAATGACTCCCCAGCTCCTGCGTGCCCCGCAACGCTACACAAAGTGCAGCTGCCCAGGCGGAACGGAGGCCGCCCAGACCCCCGGGTCCGAACTCCCAGCGCGGCCCTCCTCTGCAGGCGCTGCTCACCGGTACTCGTAGTGCTCGTCGAAGTACTTGTCTGAGTAGTAGATCTGCTTGTGGGCCATCCTGCCGGCACGCAGAGGAGAAAACGGGAGCAGGAAACGGGGCGCAGAAGGCTCCACGTCCGCTTATGGGCCTGCGCAACGACTCGAATGAGGCCAACGACCGCAGGCTCAACGCCCTGGATTTGAATCCGACAGCCCACCGCCGATTGGACGAAGCCACCAACCAATCACGCTCCGCACAGATCTCGCGGTCACGTAACCAATCAGAGGCCCGTTGCAAGATTGAGAGGGCGGGAGTAAGAATTGGCTTAGGACGCAGGGAGGAGCACCCGGCGATCCCCAGAGCTCCGGAGAAGGGCGGAGCCGAGTCGTTACGTGCCTCCCAGCGCGTGCGCAGTGGTTTAGAAAGGGCCTGCGGGCAGAGCCGTTGGGTAGAGGAAGGACACGAGGTGAGGTATCACGGGTTTTGGGGGTCGGAGCCCCACCCGCGCGGGCCAGGCGGCCGCGGTTCTCTTTGGTCGGCGGGTGGTGAGGAACGTGTGTTGCTGGGGAAGCCACCTTTGCTCGCCCTGCCCGGCGCGCCGGAGTGTAGGAGCCTGTTTGAGGCCGCCTCCGCAGACACGGCCGCCTACCTAGTCCGATGGCCGGGGCAGGGGAAGCCCAGCTGCCGACAGTTCCGGAGGGAAAGGTGCCCTCTGCCGCCCCTTGTAGCATCGCTGATTACGGATGGGTGTGGATCTAGTCCCATCTTTAAAAAAAAAAGATGTGCTCATTCATGTAAAAGAAAGTAGTGGTTTGGTGAAGCAAGTTACAAATAACAATCACTTTCTACAACGAGCAGTTTCAATTTTTGCGATTTGTTAGTTGCAGTGCAATGCGGACCGAACGAGCCCCAGCGACCTCTCAGTGAACTGCTCTGGTGTGGCTGTTGGGATTAACAAACTAACCCACGGCAGTTGGGCATACTGATCCACACCTTTAATCCCTGCACTCCAAGGCCGGGTCAACACCCCATCCCCCTCTTTTGATTTTTCCAGACAGGCTTTCTCTGTGTAGCCCTGGCTGTCCTGGAACTCCCTCTGCACACCAGGCTGGCCTCGAACTCAGCGATCCTCCCGAGTGCTGGGATTAAAAGTGGATGCACCACCACCGCCCAGCTTCAGCCTAATATCTTTAACAGATGACAGGGTAATAAAGTGTGACCCGGAAGTCAGCACAATAGGTAGCTATGTTATTGCAATTTTATTTCTTACGGAGTTGGATAATCAGGTGCCTGCTGTCATTTTAACAACAGGTTTCCTGACTTCACTTGGCCCTCAGAAAACACAAGATCTGAATTATTGCACAACTTAAAAGTTATTTTTAGCACTAAATATAAAGGTGCTAATTGCCTACCAACGTTATCATGTGAGATGACAGGTGGGATTAAAATTTCAACATGTAAATATGAGGAGGATGTAAGCATACACTCTAACAAACAATGCTGAGGTCTGAGTTCTGTTGTGAGAAATCTTCAATTACTATCTAAGCAGTGGTTCTCACCCTTCCTAATGCTGCAACCCTTTGATGCAATTTCTCATGCTGTGGTGCTCTTCAACCTTATAATTTTTTTGTTGCTACTTCATAACTAATTTTGCTACTGATATGAATTGTAAATATCTGCTATGCAACTCCTATAGGAGTCTAGCAGATTGAGAACAGCTGACCTAGAGAAAGTACCCTGCTTTCCAAGTCTCTATTGCTAGAACCCTTTACATCTCCTGCCCACCATAATGTACATTTGCTTGCATTGTTTCTCTGCACTATTTACTCTCCATGCAATGAATGTAGAGAGCATATTTATTTTATTATCCATGTCTAGAGCACAGTAGAGTCCCTGTGCATGGTGAACACTCAGTAATGAGGTTTTTTAAAATAAACCTTCAGCATAAGAATCTATCCCTAAGTAGGCACAGACCACAGATCAATTTACTGTGATGGTAAGGATGTGAATAAGGATGTAAATAAGCTGTTCAAGGAGGTAAAGAAGTCTTTATTCCAGATAAATAATCTGGGAAAGAAAGTCTTTGTAGGGGATGTATTTTGAAATAAAGTAGCCAGGCAGGACGGCTCACTCTTATCCCATAGGTCAGGAGGCTAAGACAAAAGGATTGCTGAGAGTTCAAGGTTGCTCTGAGTTACATAGTGAGATTGTGTTCTCAAGAAACAAATGAGGTATTTTTCAAATATAGAATAGTACAATCCACTTCCCTATACCAATTACTCAGGTTTAGTAATTAATTTGCCAAGCATGTTTCATCCATTCCCTCCCTTCTAGCCCCCTCATACCTTTTTTCCTTATTTTCTTTTGGAACAGAATTTCACTGTGTAGTACCATTTGACCTTGAACTCATACACCACCCTCACAGATACCCCATTATCACTTAAGAGACTTGGAATTATCTGCTAAAATTATATGCCAAATTGTATGCTAAAAATCAGGGACTGCAAATGTATTTTTAACAATTTTACTGTGTAATTGACCACATAAGTAATATAAAGCAAAAAGTATTCTAATAGATGAACAGAAATACTAAAATTCACATACATATAATTCAAACTCAGTAAGTCTACCTACCAGGCATTGATTAATACTACACAGAAATTAGAAGAAGGGGAAAAGTTTAGCTGGGAAGAGTATCCATAGAGAACGTTATTAACACAATTCTTACAAAGAAACATTAGATGTAGTCCCTTAAATTGGTTTTTTGTTTTGTTTTGTTTTGTTTTTTGGCTTTTTTTTGTTTTTGTTTTTTTTTTGTTTGTTTGTTTTTTCGAGACAGGGTTTCTCTGTGTAGCCCTGGCTGTCTTGGAACTCACTCTGTAGACCAGGTTGGCCTCGAACTCAGAAATCTGCCTGCCTCTGCCTCCCAAGTGCTGGGATTAAAGGCGTGCGCCACCACCGCCTGGCATTTTTTGTTTGTCAACAGCAGGAAATTCAACTTGCCATTGTAGACAGGGTCCCTCTCAGGAGCCTCGTCCTGTGTACCTGTGTCCTTGCTATCTACCACAGTAACAGATCCCCGAAAGGGAAGTTACAAGTTTACAAACTAGGCAGCAAAAACACACCCTTGAAGAGTTACATGCAGGTGTTACTGCCTGAGTGTTACTGTCTGAGTGACAACAGGCTCTTCCCTGGGAGGCACAGCAGTGTCTACTCTCCTGGAATGTGGAAAGCTGGCCTTCACCTGGAAGACATACAGGGAAGACTTGTCTTTTTATTAGCACCACAGTACAGGCTGAGAGAAATGAAGCAGTGGCCCAATCCTGTGAGTTCAAATGTAACCCTGCCTTATAGAGGGAGGGGAAGAGTGGACACAGGAAGATCGCTGAGCTTTGTTTGGCTCCAGTCTAGTACTAGGATCACAGACCCTAGCTCAAGGGAATAAGGCCAAGAATAATAGAGCAAGACACTCAGCATTCTCCTTTAGCTTCCATATGAACACCACTAACACACATTCACACCACATGCACATACACTTTTAGGCTAGAAAGATGGCTCAGTAGGTTAAGGTGTTTGCCACTACGCTGATAACCTGAGTCCAGCCCAGGGGACGCAGACAGTGAAAGGAGATAATTGCCCACACAGAGCTGTTCTCTGTCCACTCATGCTATAACACATGCCCCTCTCCCTATAGATAAATGTAAATAAGAAGAGTTAAAACTCTTCTCTGTGCGCTGTTAACAGTAGTTCTTTTACCTTCTGCTTATTAGTGTGTGTCAGATTGGCTCACTGTCATTAAGCTCACTGCTGTTGCCTTTTGGTGTATGGAATATTAATTGTACAAAATGATGGGCTGCATCATATTTTCTTACCTGTGTATCAAACTTGTTACTTGCTTATATTCACTAAAAATAATAAAGACTAAAAACAGAACTGTCCTATGATCTTGAGACACCTGACACGATACAATTTTAAAATGAACATTGGATTTTACTTAGATAAATTCATGCCATCTAACATCAGACTGACTTGTCTGCTTTTGTCCTTTCCTCTTCTCTGGTCTATATTGCCCTCATAAAATGAATTGTTGTGTTTTCCCTCCTTTTTTAGTATTTAGACCAACCTTGCTTAAAGATATAATTACTTTGGTGTTATATCAGTTAATAGCTCAAAAGTAATTATATTTTATTTTTTGTTGAGACTGTTATCCAGAAGCTCCCTCTGTAGATTAGACACACACCTTTCTCTGCCTCCCCAGAGCTGGGATTAAAAGTGAGTGTCACCACTCCTGGCTTAGCTCAACAATTTAAATCATCTCTTCTAATCTGTCTAAAAGCTGCAAAGTTTAGGACGTGCTATGGATCTCATCACACCTCTGAGTCTACCTGGTTACCTGTCCAAAGGCATCTTCTAAATGAAGCATAAGATGGGAAAGGGAGCTAAAATTATTTTTTTGTTGCCACCCAACCAACTATCTCCCAAGAATGATGACTTTAAAAAAATGTTTCCCTCACAGTGCTCTTTCCTGCTGAGCCATCTTCCTGGCCTAGGGAGGAGCTTCTTAGAAAACAGAGCTCTGGTGGTGGCTAAGGCCTTTAATCCCAGCACTTGGGAGGCAGAGGCAGGCGGATTTCTGAGTTCGAGGCCAGCCTGGACTACAGAGTGAGTTCCAGAACAGCCAGGGCTACACAGAGAAACCCTGCCTTGAAAAACCAAAAAAAACCAAAAAACAAAAAAACAAAAACAAAAAAAACATTGGCATCAATATGGAAGAACATTGGGTTTGCTTGTGAGGGATTTTCCTAGAGGGTTAACTGGGCAAGGCCTGCTATGAATGTGGGCAAATCAAAACTACCTTGAGTCTCATTTCATTTCTATGAGAAAAAAATCAAAATAACGAATGCTAGCCAAATGGGGGCATGATTTGCCAGGGAAATGTACACAGATGCTAGTAATATAGTGTAGCCTCTAAAAAACCTAAAAACCTAAAAATAGAGCTGTTCTAAGATCCAATCTAATTCTGCTGGCTATACACCTGATGAACTAATTTAGCATATGGCAGACACACTGGCACATTCCTGTGGCACCATTCACACAGCCAAGATAAGGAATCAGACCACGTGTCTGTCATATATGAGCGTGTGTGTGTGTGTGTGTGTGTGTGTGTGTGTGTGCGCGCGATAAATTTTATAAGTAATAAAATGATGTCATTTAGAACTAGATGAACCAAGAGACCAGTACATTAAGTGAAGTGAAACAGAGTCTTCTAAGAATACATGCCCATGCGTTCTCTTGGGTGGACTCTAATGTCTCTAAAAGGTATGTATACTTGTGTGACATGAAGATAGACAGAAAACTACTTGGGGGAGGAGGAGAACTTAGGAGTACAAAACAATAATGGGGAACTATGGAGCAGAGTACACTCCACACACTGGGGATGCCCAAAGCCCATTATTTTGCATGAGTAATTAAAAAAACCAATTTTCTGAAAAGATACTTGCACAGGTTATAGAGGTGCACGCCTGTAATCCCAGCACCCCAGAAGCTCAAGAAGGAAGTAGATAGGCAATAAATAGCTATGGAAGGGACTAAAGCCACCCCAGGTAATTTAGCCCTGGATTGGCAACATTACAACTCTGTACAGTCACCAATTCTAACCAGTCATCAATTAGCCCAGTAACACTTGTAGACTCCATCGACGCCATTTTTTTCTGTCTGAAAGTTTGGGTGAGTGTGTGTGGTGGGAGGGGTGTGGGGAGGGACTGGAGGTTGATCCCAGGGCCTGGTACAAGCCAGGCAAGCACACTGAGTTCCCAGTCCTGATTCTAGTAGGTGTTCAGGGGAAATAGTTTATACACTCAACCCCACCCATGGTTTCATAGGGTTTTTCTGGATCTCATCATATTGACATAAGCAGCTCTATCTAGAAAAGTGTGTCCTCATAACTGGCACTTAGTTTGGAGCCAAAGGCAAATGATAGAACTAACAGTGTATCATCACCATTTCTGGTCACTTTGGAGATCAGATGCCAGGAGCTGTGAATGCAAAGCAGAAAATTATGCACCATCTAATTATGACTGGAGGGTACCACACCACCTGACAGCAGCCTTGAAAAGAGGAAGAAGTAATGAAGTATCTGCCTGCTTGCCCTCTCTCTCCTTGCCTGGTCCATCTCCCTTCCTGCTGAGGCATCCCTTCCCTGGTAATTAGAACTACTTCTTTAGGAATTCCTCAGGACTCCAGCACCAGATTAGCACTGCTGAAATATCCACTCCCAGCTGGGCAATGGTTGCACACGCCTTTAATCCTAAACAGAGGCAGGCAGATCTCTGAGTTTCAGGCCAGCCTGGTCTACAGAGCAAGCTCTAAGAGAGTCAGGGATACACATAGGAACCTTGTCTTGAAACTGCTCCCCCCACACCCCCCCAAAGATACCCAGTTTTATATACAGAACAACTACTGGCATTTCCATCAGGAGGTAATACATCAGTTGTACTATTCAGACCACAGCCTCTGCACCTTTCTGATAAATCCCATATAAATTAAATTTAAAAAGTTTAAAGTGATTTGGGGCTAGAGATATGGCTCAGTGTTTAAGAGCTCTTGCAGAGGACCCAGGTTTGATTTCTACTACTCACATGGTGGTTCATGACAAACCATCCAGAGCTTTGATTTCAGAGGGTCCAATGCACTCTCTGCAGACAGCAAGCACACACTGGTTGTGTGTGTATACATATATGTATATATATATATATATGCACACATAGATATAATATTCATAAAATAAGTAAACCGAATACAATTTTAAGTGATGTCAGGTAAGATTTAAGAATAAAATGACTTGGGCTGAAGAGATGGCTCAGTGATTAAGAACACTGACTGCTCTTCCAGTGATCCTGAATTCAATTCCCAACAACCACATGGTGGTTTGAAATCATCTGTAATGGGGTCTGATGCCCTCTTCTGGTGTATCTGAAGACAGCAGCAGTGTACTCGCATATATAGCATAAGTAAATCTTAAAAATAAATAAGTAAAATGACTTACCTCCCTTCTCCTGCTCCTTACATTGAGTGTATTGAGACGTCCGGGGCTCCAGGCTGGAAGCTTCATACACACAGCCCTTCAGCAAGAGCCCGATGGGATTTTGGAAGACTACTGTGACTCTGACTGACAGGGCGTGTCAGTTGTGCTTCAGAACTGCTGTTTATGAGGCTCGGTGGTTAAGAGCACTGACTGCTCTTCCAGATGGACCTGGGTTCAATTCCCAGCACCCACATGGCAGCTCACAACTGTAACTCCTGTTCCAGGGGATCTGGACCCTCACACAGACATATATGCAGGCAAAATACCAATGCACATAAAAATAAATTATCAAAAAATCAACCCAGGGGCTGGTGAGATGGCTCAGCGGGTAAGAGCACTGACTGCTCTTCCGAAGGTTCTGAGTTCAAATCCCAGCAACCACCATCTATACAGTTACAATGTACTCCCATACATAAAATAAATAAATCTTAAAAAACAAAAAAGCAACCCAGACATGGGTTACATCTTGTAACTTGTGGATTGGATTGCTATCTCATGGTCTTGCTTATGGATGCAGGATTACTGTGTCTTTCCAAGTTCTCCCTTCTGAGCCTCCTTTTTATTCCCTGCGTGGAGGCTCACCACTTTTTACTAGCTGGCCTGAAACATGCGATCTTCTTGCCTTGAACTCTCATCACCATACCTAGTTATTTTGTTACTACAGAGGAAAGGGTTTGAACTGACTCCAGTTCCAGGTTCCAGTCTCCCATGGTGGGGAAGGCAGGGTAGCAGGAGCTGTAGGCAACCGGGCCTACTGCAGCCACAATCAGAAAGCAGAGAGGGGGGAGGAGGAGAGGGATGAACATTGGAGTTTGGCTGCATCTCTTTTTATTCACACCAGGTAGGATGGGTTGGTCCACCTCAAGTAGCCTACTTTACTAATCTACATACTATTTCATGGACATGTTCAGAGTTTTGTCTCCATAGTGAACTTAGGTCCAACCAAGTTGACAATCAGGGTTAACCATCACAGCTATCACTGGTTTCTATAGAGACACTGATTTACTTCCCTGCAGCAGGTGAGGCAAGGTAGAGAAGACGGGTGCAGCATAAGAACACATGCTTTCAGCCTGTTTTTGGTTACCTGTAGGCTCCAGTAAGGGCTCACTGCTTCCCAACCAAAGCACTGTCTTACGTGCCTGTTATAGGAGGTGTTTCTGTTATCCGATGTCTTTTCATAGTTTCACTAAGGAACTCTGTCTTAGGGTTTCTATCACTTCGACATAACACCATGATGAAAGCAAGTTGGGGAGGAAAGGGTTTATTCAGCTTACACTTCCACATTGCTGTTCATCACCAAAGGAACTCAGGACAGGAACTCACACAGGGCAGGAGCCTGGTGGCAGGCACTGATGCAGAGGCCATGGAGGGGTGCTGCTTACTAGCTTGCTCCACGTGGCTGGCTCAGTTTCCTTTCTTATGGAACCCAGGCCCATCAGCCCAGGGATGGCACCACTACAATGGGCGGGGCCTTTCCACAGCTATCTTCAATATTCTAATGTTTTTTTTTTTTAATTGGTTTTTGGAGACAGGGTTTCTCTGTGTAGCCCTGGCTGTCCTGGAACTCACTCTGTAGACCAGGCTGGCCTTGAACTCAGAAATCCCCTTTCTCTGCCTCCCAAGTGCTGGGATTAAAGGCGTGAGCTATCTAATGTTCTACAGCCACATTTTAAGGAGAAGTTTTTTCAATTGAGCTTCCCTCCTTTCAGATGACTGTAGCTTGTGTCAAGTTACATCAGAGAAGCCGCTCATTCACCTCCTGCCTTCCCGGTGACATTTGCATATTCCCTCTTGAGTTTCCAGTAGCGTTTTCCATTCCCTCAGTGTAGGTTCTGCCATGGCTGCCTTTGCTGTTGGGAGTGGCCAGAGAGGCTGGCCTCTGAGCCTGTAAAGCTCACCTTGAGCTTCTGGCACAAACTCAACAAGCTAGTGACAAAAGGCTGAAGGAAAAACCAAGCCAAGCCAAGCCATGCAGAGACACATTCCAAAGAAATGGGCCACAAGGTTTCCTCCCACAAGAACCTTGCAAGGCCTTGTTTCTGCCGAAGTGTAGTCTTTTTGTTGTTGCTGTTGTTTGTTTATTTTAAAGACAGGGTGTCACTGTGTAGCTTTGACCAGCCTAGAGCTTACTATGTAGACCAGACTGGCCTTGAATGTGTAGAGATCTACCGGCCTCTGCTCCTGACTGCTGGGATTAAAGGTGTGCACCATGCTGGGCGGTGGTGGCACACGCCTTTAGTCCCAGCACTTGGGAGGCAGAGGCAGATGGGATTTCTGAGTTAGAAGCCAGCCTGGTCTACAGAGTGAGTTCCAGGACAGCCAGGGCTACACAGAGAAACCTTGTCTCAAAACAAACAAACAAACAAACAAAAAACAAACAGACAAACAAACAAGCAAAGGTGTGTGACACTACGCCCGCCTCTAGCTTTCTTTTTTGATGCCATGAACCTCCCAATGCCCAAAGGACTGTAATGGTTTTTGAAAATTACTTGCACAGATTGAGTGTTAGAAATGAACAATGAGCAATCTGTGTCCTATAAGGAAACACACAAGCAAGCAAAAGTAGCTGGGCAAGGCACATCTGTTTTGTAGAGATTTCCTAGAACCCAAACGAGTAGCAAGCACACGAGCACCTGGACTCCTGTCTTCATCCCTGATGTCTGTGGTGACTGAGATTTATCCTGTTGGTGGGAGCTTGGCATCCAATCTGACGCGTCCTGACTTAACTGACTTCCACTAGAATGGCTCTTCTAAGCCAGTGCATCTCAGCCTTGCTATTGCTGCAACCCCTAGATACAGCTCCTCATGTTGTACTGACTCCAACCATAACATTATTATTATTTTTGTTTTGTTTTTTTTTTTGAGACAGGGTTTCTCTGTGTAGCCCTGGCTGTCCTGGATCTCACTCTGTAGACCAGGCTGGCCTCAGAAATCCATCTGCCTCTGCCTCCCAAGTGCTGGGATTAAAGGCGTGTGCTGCCACTTCCAGGCTCATAAAATTATTTTTGTAGCTCTTCATAACTGTAATTTTGCTACTCTGATGAATTGTATTGTAAATATCTGATACGGCACCCTAGTGAAATGGTCGTTGGACCCCAAAGGGGTCATGACCCACAGGCTGAGAACAGTTCTTCTAAAACTTTCAGCGCTATCCATTTCATCGAGGGCATCTGGGGTCCTGTTTTCCCCTCCTGTAGCTCTAATTCATTACATCTGTCTTATGTCTGCGTTTGTAAGGGCTGCTGAAAAATGGGGGGAAGGACCCCACACTCAGGGCTCGGGAACGACGACCCCGAACACCACCAAGACACGTACTTGATGCAATCAGCAAGAGGGTCTTTTGTTCAGCGCTGGGCGAAACTCATATCCCACGAAGGGGTAGAGGAGTCCGGCCCCAAGCAAGAATTTGAACAGGTTTTTATACCCACACAGTTGCTGGGGGAAAAGGGGAAACTAAGGCAGAGGAAAGTGCGGGGTGGTCTCTGATTGGTGCTGGCTTGTGCTAGGGTTCAGAAGCAGGTTAGCCACCTGGCAATTGTTTGTTACTTCATTTTTCATTTTTCCTGCCAGGTAGCTCTGGTCTCTAAGCTCTGGGAGCTGGTCTCCCATTGTTCTAAGTCCTGAGAGCTAGTCTCCCATTAAGTTCAACTAACGGCCAAATTCTCACAGCACAGTTTGAAAATTTTAACCTCTCATTGTACAATTTGGAAATTTTAACCTCTCAGGTTTAAAGTGGACTGTTGATCTGATGGTTTCCTCCCTGGCATTATACAATCCTTCACCTAAAACAGGTACTTCCCAAAACTTGATTCTTAAAAAACAAACAAACAAACAAACAAAAACATAGCGAGACGCCTCTGCTCTCCCTGGCT
>JADRCD010170778.1:0-12118 GCA_019843815.1 Montemys delectorum
ATATATATATATATATATATATACACACACACACATGAATTCTTGTCCACATAAATATATCCTTGCTCTGTGCATATGGGGATTTATACCTTTAATATTTTAATTTAGTGAAATGCATTAAGTATATTAAGTATAAATTAAATTACTTTAACTTATTAATTTATGTTATAGTATAGAATTTTCATATTATAGAAAAAGGTGCCAAAGAGTCTGTAACATAAATGCAATCCTAAAAGGAAGCATTAAGAATTCAAACAGTCTCTGGGCGGCCTTTCCTTCAGTCTCTACTCCACATTTTATCTCTGTATTTCCTCTCTTGAGTATTTTGTTCTCCCTTCTAAGAAGAACTGAGGCCTCCACACTTTGGTCTTCCTTCTTCTTTAGCTTCATGTGGTCTGTGAGTTGTATCGTGGTTATTCCAAGCTTTTGGGCTAATATCCACTTATTAATGAGTGCATACCATGTGTGTTATTTTGTGATTATATCACCTCACTCAGGATGATATTTTCTAATTCTGTCCATTTGCCTAAGAATTTCATGAATTCATTGTTTTTAATAGCTGAGTAGTACTCCACTGTGTATACATACCATATTTTCTGTATCCATTCCTTTCTTGAAGGACATCCGGGTTGTTTCCAGCTTCTGGCTATTATAAATACGGCTGCTATGAACAGTGTGGAACATGTGTCCTTGATACATGTTGGAGCATCTTTTGGGGATACGCCCAGGAGTGGTGTAGTTGGGTCCTCAGGTAGACTATATCCAATTTCTGATTTCCAGAGGTGTTGTACCAGCTTGTAATTCCACCAGCAATGAAGGAGTGTTTCTCTTTCTCCACATCCTCACCAACATCTGCTGTCACCTGAGTTTTTGATCTTAGCCATTCTGACTGGTGTGAGGTGGAATCTCAGAGTTATTTTGATTTGCATTTCCCTGATGACTAAGGATGTTGAACATTTCTTTAGGTTCTTCTCAATCATTTGGCATTCCTCAGTTGAGAATTCTTTGTTCAGCTCTGTACCCCATTTTTAATAGGGTTATTTGATTCTCTGGAGTCTAACTACTTGAGCTCTTTGTATATATTGGATATTAGCCCTCTCTCAGATATAGGATTGGTAAAGATCTTTTCCCAATATGTGGATTGCCATTTTCTCCTGTTGACAGTGTCCTTTGCCTTACAGATGCTTTGCAATTTTATGAGGTCCCATTTGTTGATTATTGATCTTAGAGCATAAGCTATTGGTGTTCTGTTCAGGAAATTGTCCCCTGTGCCTCACCTAGGGATCCATCCCATATACAGACACCAAACCAAGACACTATTGCAGATGCCAAGAAGTGCTCGCTGACAGGAGCCTGATATAGTTGTCTCCTGAGAGGCTCTGCTAGTGCCTGACAAATACAGAGGCAGATGCTTGCAGCCAACCATTGGACTGAGCATGGGGTCCCCAATGGAGGAGTTAGAGAAAGGACTAAAGGAGTTGAAGGGGTTTGCAACCCATAGGAAGAACAAGACTATCAACCAACCAGACCTCCCAGATCTCCCAGGAACTGAACCACCAACCAAAGAGTACACATGGAGGGACTCATGGCTCTAGTCACATATATAGCAGAACATGGCCTTGTCAAGCATCATTGGGAAGAGAGGCCCTTGGTCCTGGGAAGGCTCAATGCCCCAGTGTAGGGAAATGCCAGGGCGGGGAGGTGGGAGTGGTTGGGTAGGTGGGTGGGTGAGCACCCTCATAAGAGCAAGGGAAGGGAGGATGAGATGGGGGTTCCAGTGGGAAAACTGGGAAAACTGGGGATAACATTTGAAATGTAAATAAATAAAATATCCAATAAAAAAAGAATTCAAATCGTTTAGTTATAATTTCAAGAAGAAAGTTTTGTGTGGTAGATGATGACCTCAGTTCTGCAAACATTATACAAATCTTCTTACCTGGGTTGTTTAGAGACCTATTAAGATAACGGTCAAAGCTACTGTGCTTTAAAAATAATAACCATCATCACATTATGATATTGACCATCAAGTGTCCCCTGTGTCTGCATTTCAGCTTCTGACATGGCAGCAGAACAAGGGCAGATCCTGGTCATAGCCACGGCAGCCGTCGGGGGATTCACTCTCCTAGTGATCCTCACTCTGTTCTTCCTCATCACTGGGAGGTAAATGAGTCATCCCAGGTTATCCCCAAGATGGTGGATAACCACTCTTTATGTGTATTCACATGTATGTAGGTGTGGCCACATGCCTTAACTGAAGACACCACGGGGACCTCCACAGGGCTGCAAGGGGAAGAGCAACTACCAACATTCAGCATCTGTTCCCCAACAAAGCCATCAGTCAAGAAGTCTGAAAGCATAACTTACTCCTGATTTTTCTCTTTACTTTATTCTGATGACTCCTTAAAGGGTTTTCCCTAGAAAATGATGTTTAACTAGACAGAGCAACTTACATAAAACTCTTTGTGAATTTGCTTTGAAAGTAAGATGTTTTGTCAATTAAGTATGAAAATTCTCTATAATTATTTTATTATTTATTTTATTTTTATAAATGTTAATATTTTCTACTTTAGAGTAGAAAAATATTTATAATTATAATTACTTTATTTTTATAAATGTTAATATTTTTCTACTTTAGAGTAATCTGTTAAATTTTAATTATTATAAGTTGAAACAAGTGAAAGATTTAAATTTCAATCCTCACTGTTGGTAAAAGGGATTCACCTATTCTGGACTGAGTTTTCTACTTTTATGGTTTTGTTGTGACAATGTACGGAAAAAACCATATTTTAATCTTTAAATGTACTAGGTGATGGCCAAGATGTAAGTCCTTAAACTTCACAAATAAGTCTGAGGATAGTATGTTGAGGTTATTTTTTAAGTAACTTATTTTGAAGTGATATGAGACATTTATTTATCAGAAATCCTTTCAGATTATTCTTCTAAAGAATATATGTTTTCATTCTTGTGCTATCTAAATTTATGTCAACTTGACATATCTAGAATCATTGGGAAGAGGAAACCCTAGTTGAAAAACTCTCCCCACCAGATTTACCATTTCAGATTGATATGTGAGGGCCTAGTTGATTGTACATGGTGTCCATCCTGGGCAAGTGATCTTGGAAGGTTTAAGAAATTAGGATGAACAAGCCACAAGGAGCAAGCCAGTAAGCAGCATTCCTCTCTGGTCTCTGCTTCAGTTCCTGCCTCCAGCTTCCTCTCCTGATTTCCTTCCGTGATAGTGAATTGACAGTTGTAAGCTAAAATAAAGCCTTTTCTCTCCAAGTTGATTTGATAGTGACACTTTCTCACAAGAACAGAAAAACAAAGGAATTTGTAAATATCAGTAAGGGCACAAAGAACACCTCAAGACTTGAGTTAAGAATCTGTAACAAGTGTATGATACAAGATTCCATTCTCATGATTTAAATCTGTACAAAGAATGCACTTAAAACAAGCAATAGATATCCAGGGTGACTCCATATAAAGCAGTAAACCCAAGCAGAAACCCCTGAAGAAGTGACAGTTACAGGTAGTAGATCTGGGTGTGCCTTTCAGATCCTGATGACAGAACAAGATGAGAAGAAAACAAAACAAACAAACAAAGCCCTTAATTCCTATTCTACAAAATGTAATTAACATATATTACAAAGTCTACCTGATTTGCTTATATAGTGGATTAGTACAAAATGAAAATTTTTAAATCAACTTCATGATAAATGGGTTTTGTATTTATTGTTTATTGTTGGATACAAATATGACACTCCAATTAAATTAAATCATCTCATATTGTATGTTCCCTAAACATCTTCAAAGAAATCTTTCTAAAACAAAATTAATCATGATATTAAATGATCACAGTCTAGATAGTATGATATGCTTCATGTCTTTGTGTTAGTATCTCTATATAGGTTATCATTTTACTTTCAGTTGTGTGCAATTTTATGATGAATTAATTATTGTTGTCAAGATATCTGTACCCCAAGTTTACAAGTTGCTGAAAGTATTTATTTTAACAGGTAAAGACTATATCCAAGAGAAGTTTATGATATTTAGTGTTCTCTTGATAAAAATTACTAAGCAGGTATCAATAGATAAGCTATTAGTAGTATTTATATAACCCAATCACATTGTCATTTTAACTTTCCATGCAACCAAATATTTTCATTTTAATTTATCCTATAAATCTATTTAACTCCGAGGAAACTTCTTTCTTTCACTTGTTCCCAATCTAACAAAAATCATCAGTGTCTTGAAATCCTTCTCCTTGCCAGAGAGTATACGATGGTATTACAAGAACTTTTACCTTCTATAATTAAAAGGATTGCCTTAAATTATAAATGCCACAGACTTAAGATGCTGCAATATTCATGGGCAAAATTTAACCAAAGAAACTTGAGAATAGATATCAAATGTTGCCTATAATCAGAATTTCTGAATTGGAATATTAATACCACTTAAACAAAGAAGTGAATGACCAGGAAGACTTAACACTCAATCATTCTCAGCTTTGACTCTCTGTTTGCCATTCCTATAATATCAGAAATTGCCTAAACACTATACATACTGAAGGGAACTGGTCCATTATATCAGCTACAGTCATTTTGAAGTACTTCTTATGAACTTTGGTAGAGAGACATTCAGTAGAAGTTAATTCCATGGAAAACATAAAGCAAATCTGAATGAATATTTAAACTCCATAGAAATACAGGTATAACTGACACTGAAAACTTGTACTGTGAACTACAGATATATTCTGCTTAACCAGTTGGAATATCAGTTTGATGAACAGTTGAATCTCATGGGGGTTGCTGACATTACTTGAGTTGAAACAGTCATGAGAGTCCAACCACATAGTACAGGGACAGAACATCTCCCTCAGAGTTTCAGCTTTCAAGAAAGAAGCCACCAAGCAAACTGTCATTGAAAATAGAAGCTAATGTTCTATATCTTTACAATCCTAACTCAAAATCTTTTCATTTTAATTTTTGGTACTTTTAAAAATAATTATTCTTCTTAGAAGTCACATTAAAAAAGATAAAGAATGTTTATAGCTGATGATAAAATATTTTATGAGAATCCTATCTTTTCAATCAGTCTATTTGACAGTGCTATCTGATGCTAATTTTTATGTATATCAGAAATGTTATATGAAGCATTTTCACATTATAAACATATTTTTAAGCTGGTCTTTATGAAGAGAGATAAGAACCTTGTCCATGGATGATATGTTTTCTAATATTTTTTAATTATTTTTCAATTTTAGTTGTAAATCATGTATATGTAGAAAGATATATGGATGTGAGCACATATATGTTCTTGGAGACTAAAAGGGGGGGGGGTGTTAGATCTCCTGAACCTGGAGGTACAGGCAGTTGTGAGCCCTCTGACATAGGTGCTGGGAATCAATTTCAAGACCTCTTGAAGAATAGCAAGTGCTTTTAACCACTGAGCCATTTCCGGAGGCCCCTAAGTGTTTTGTGTGCTTGTGTCACATAATACTTAAGTAAGCTTCTGTTTCCCTTTTTTGTCAGGTGTCAGTGGTACATAAAGGCCAAAATGAAGTCAGAAGAGAAGAGAAGAACGCACTTACAGAACAGCCACAGTGAGTATTGCTCTGTTCCTTGCTCTGTGACCTCCTAGTGCCTCCAGAGCTCCACTCAACTTTGTGATCCACTGGGTTGAGAAAGCAAACAAACAAAAAAACTCATTTCCAACCTTTTTGCATGAAGGGCTTCACCTAGCTCCAGGTTTAGGGTAGAAATTGCACCTGATTCTCATTAAATGGCATTACCTTTTCTTCAGTGCCAGCAGGGGAACCCAGCAAATTGAGTTTACTAAAAATATATAGTGACTGATCATGTCTAGTTATTCACCATCACAAAGGCTCAGAACATGAGTCAGTTTTGTTTAGTGGAGCACTAGACATAGACATGTTGAGAAACCCTTATTCCCTTTTGGAAAAATTGTCACTTAATCATACAACAAAGCAATTTACAATTCATTAGCACTATAAAGGTATATCAGCTCTTTAACTCTTAGAATATGTATGAAGCCCTGTGCTAACTACAAGGTTATATTCATTTGAAAATCTCCTCCTCAGCAAGCTATAATTACCACTATAGTTGGTGGGGTAATTGCCCATCTCTTCTCCAAAATCCCCACCTCCACCTTTACCTTCAAATTGCAAACTCCTTCATCAAGGAGTTTCTATTGAGAAACACTGAAGTAACAAGAGAGATGTTCTTTAATTAACCAAGGTATAGGAATAATATATGAAACAACTGGTTCAGTTTTTTTTAGACCTCCCTTTTCTTTTAAATTAAGCAGGAAAAAAAAGGAAAAGGAAAAGGTTTTAAGTAATACATTATACATTTCTGAGATGGTACTTATCAGTTTTCAAAGTGGTCTAAAAGCCATCTGCCTGAGACAACCTCAAAACATTGTAAACAGATTGCAAAATCCTGGCTGCAGACACATGGACAGATGACTAAGGCTGGGCAACCTTATGATTCTCTGCAGGGCTTTTTTACTGGGGTGCAAAGAGAAACAGTGCTTCTGAGGTATTTATTATCTGCCTTCCAAACAGCAGATTAGCATACACTGAGGCAGATGGGCTCAGCAAGTCCTATTGAAAATAACCTGAAGCCGCCAAGGAAGTGAAGAAAAAGAAGAGAGGGTTTAAGAAAGCAAAGATTAATTAAAGTCAAAACCCCGATATTCACAACTGGGTCTCATTTGGCCAGGGTTTTTCTGATATTACATATATTGCATTTTCATGGAAGAAATGTTGTTATCTAATTATTGTATGAGAAGACACTATTGCTTTACATAAGTGACTTAATTGTTAAAATTACTTGTGAGTTAGTAATAGCATTTTTATCTGTCTTTAAAGTAGTATTTTCAACATGACCATATAGTTAATTTGCTGACACTAGTTCTCTAGCAGAATCAGAGGTAAATATAAATTGTAACTCTGATGAAGTTATCAGTAGAAAATAGAGGTAATGAACATTTGAACACAACATAGAGGTTCAAACTATCTCTTTCTTTCTCATATTTAAACTTTGACAAGGCAAGATAAACATAGCATTTCAGAATCAATGTCAGGTCCCCATATATCAGAAATGTACTTTTCTGGTTCTATTTTTTAAAATGTGAATTTTCTCATGTGTGCATATCAAAACACTGATAAGGCATAGGCAAATGGCAATAAATGAAGACAGAAAACATTAACAAAGCATTTATAGCTACTAATGAACATGTTATTGGATCCTCTAAACTTCTTTCCTTATTTTTGTTTGTTTTTTAAGATTTTCCTGTAAGAACATGAATCTGAAAATACTACTTAGTTATGAATTAGTATGGCTTTGAATTTCTGAGAACTAACAAAATCAAATACCATCCACTCATTTTATATTATGTGTTAGTTATTTTGAGTCTTTGTGACAAAAGAATGGACAGAAGCACCTTCTAAGTTCAAGACTTATTTTGCTCATGGTCTCAGAGGTCTTGGCATAAAGGCTATGATGAAGCAAATATGTTCAACTCATGGCAGAAAGAAAGTAGAATGTACTGTGAGGGATTGCCTATGCTGTGGGATATCATGCTTTTCTCTATTACCTCATCCACACACTAGCTCATGGGATTGGTCCACTAAGATATGAGTGGTCTTCTCCCTTAATAATTACCATCTTAGAGTACCTGTGTAGACACACCCAAAGCAGACCTTTATTAACCCCCAAAGCATTTCTTTATTTAAGTTGTCAATCAAAATTAACCATCATGAGTCTACCTTCCATCAACTTGATGTTTAAACTTGTCTTCTTAAACCATAGCATTCTACCCGCTCTCCAAACAATTTCGTGAGTGTCTTACAGTATCAAATACATTCAATCCATTTCCCAGAACCCAGTCATTAAAGTCTTAATAACTCAACAGTGCTGAAAAGTTCAAAGTCTTCATTCAATATGAACAGAGTCACAGAGACTAGATGAATTGATACAAAATCAAAATGCTCATTAGAGACACCAATTAAGGTTTGAACCAAAACAAGAAAAATATAACAGTAAGTATTCAATTAGATAGCTTTATCTCTAGCACCCAGATCATGTTGTAGAATGACATAAATTTCAAAGGCCTTGGACATTACATCTTCCTAGCTATTTGTAGTAAACTTGACTAATTTCCTGGGCTGGTTCTACTTGAGGCCTACATAGTCTTTCTCAATAGGTAGTTCATATTTCCAGAATTGCTAGCTTCCTGAAATCTCTATTCCATATTTAGCATTGCTTTCTTAGCTTTAGGAATTATCCTATCAGAGATTAGCACAATAATACCAATTCTACTCATTGCCTGGATCTCCTATCTTTCTTTGAAAGTTGAGTAGAAGCCTCCGTCACTCTATCCATGATCCTTCTATTTTCAAAATTGCAAAACTAGAATTAGTGAATAATGCTACAATCTTTTTACAGCTTCAACCATGAGCCTAGAGTCGTCTTAGTGTCTAGATGACTAAGAAAAATGAAATGAATGTTAAGGAAACAACTGTCTGGGTCCTACGTTAATAGTATATGCCAATGTATCTCTCCTCATAGGAATATCTTATCTGACATGGGTAGAAACCTGCTCATTCCTGAAATGCTCTCAAGGCATACCTTATTGTTCCAAAGCAGAGTACACAGCTTCTTTTTGATGCTTCTAGACTCTCTAACAAGCCACATCCTCCTTTTCCATAACTTTAAACTTACTTCTCTCTGACCAAATTGTGAGGGTTTTTTTTCCAAGCCCTCTATTCTGTTTTTTAAAACATAGTTCTCATGTAACCACAGCCTAATGTAGCCACCACAACTGTGTCAGAGCCTTACTTGGCTACCTTGAAATTTCCTCCACCACATTCGGTGACCCTTAAGTTTAGCCTTCCACTGAGGCATGGTATGGACAAAGGTGGGGAAATGCATTGTCAGAACGTAATACAAATATCCACCAGTCAGATTTCCAGTAGAGCTCTACCCCTTATAAGAAACCCCCAAAATACAGTCTTTACTCTTGGCATTCTAGTCTTCTGACCTCTCCCCAGAATTAGCCTCTTCTTGCAGCTTCTCAAGCCTCTATCACTAGAATTTTTTTATAAACTATTTCCAAAGCTTTTGAACCACATGATCCAGTATAATACAGTAATGTTCCCATTTCTTTACATTAGATTTCTTAAGCAGGGAAGACTTATTTCAAACTCATCCTTTCAGAGAATCCTGTCCGTGGTTACCTAATTCTGTATTGGTGGTAGGATTGTGGCAAAGGCTGTTCAACTCATGGTAGCCAAGAAGCAAAGCAAGAGAAAGAATTTATGCACTTTGGCATCTCTCTGGTTTTTTGTCTGTTTGTTTCCTTTTGTCCAGGCAACAACCTGGAGGGAAAACAAAAAATTAAATCATTAACATGTAACTACCTTAGTATGTCACTTTTTCCTTACACAGTCAAAGATATGTGTCTACTGAAATACTATTACATTAAATCAATCTCATATTTTGTTACAGTGCGCTTCCCAGGAATTAAAACATACATTGATCCAGACACCTATGAAGACCCATCTCTAGCAGTCCACGAATTTGCAAAAGAGATTGATCCTTCAAGAATTCGCATTGAGAGAGTAATTGGAGCAGGTAAACGTAAAATCTGCACTAACACTTCTAAGTCACAGCTTTGCAATTGGTTCATCAACATAACATTTTAAATCTTAACATGTTGCATCAGTGAAAATATTAGGTATAAAAAGTATTTTTCTGATTTTTAGTTTTAAAAAGTAGATGTTACCATATTCAGTTCCCAAATAATGAGAACATTTGCAAAAGTTATTTTCACATTCCATAGTTTTCATAATGAAGATAAATCACAAAGAAACTAGAGTGCCTCAGGAATTTATTTTGAAAATGCAATTTCAGGAGTTTGTCATGAGGTTATTATAGATTTACTCAAGTCTCAGCGTCTATAGACTTATACTATAATTAGTGTTCATAAAGATGACCTTGAGGCTATGCAAGACTCAGAGTGTTCTGAAAATCATTGAAGGTAAAATTTGGTTCAATATAGTTTTAGATCATTTTAATGTAAATTAATAATGCTTCCTATGTGCAAATCTCTAGTACTTAGAACTTTTCACTATTCAGCTATTCTGGTTTTAAAAAATTATGGTGAGGCACCCCCACAAGAATTTATGGTGTGCATTAGCTAGGAGAAATGATGCTAATATAAAGGGCTTTGAGAATAAAAAATAATTTCTCTTTTAAGTCTTTGATGCAAGATAGGTAGCCTAGGGTTTTGCAGCAGAGCTTTCTTTCAGCAGGCCTTGCAAAGAGTGAAGTTCCATTATCCCTTGATGTTGCTTCTCCTAGCATGTCTTTTTCTACATGGAAAAGGTTCACCTCCCAGCACATCTGCCTTTCAGCTTCAGGAGGAAAAAGAATTCAGTATACTTGTCTTTGTTTTGAGGCACTAACCTAGAAATTACAAACACATTGACTTGCCTATCAAATATAATCCTATGAACACAGTGAAATTTGGGAAATATAAAGAATGATCAGACATCTTAAAAGCAAATGATGTAAGGCATCTTAGGCATCCTTTGTATAGTCATTAGTCTCCTGAAGATGTGATATATGTGTAATCCTCTGGAGAAGGCAGAATAAACCCAGACATGATCATTCTGGCAAGTTGTGTCTTCTCAAAGACCATAACAAAGTGACTGATTGTACCTCACTCCTTTCAAAGCCCTCCTACATTGCAGGCTGTATAGTTTTCCAGGTGCAATGTATGATGATAACAGTAGGAAGGAAGGGAAGAAAGGTCCCTTGTTTAAAAACTATTACACGTTTTAAGATGGTGGCAATAATGTTTGAAACCCACTGACAACTTCTAAACTCCATCTCTATCTATGTTGTTGCTCAGCACATTCCAGTGGCGATCTTGTTTCCCAAGGTCACTGAACACTTGTACTACCCTAGGAACATAAGCTACTTGGAAAGAGGTTTTTCTACCTGCACTCCATTCCTCAGGCACAGAGAGTCACCAGGTCCCTGCATGGCCAGGTTTCCCTTTGAAAACTGGCATAAGGGTCTCGTGCAATGCACAGTGTTGTTCTCATCAGAAAAGACTTCCCTATCAGAAAGACGAAAGGCTTAGCAAACAATTGAATGCTTTGTTATTTTCTGCTGAATAAACAAGAAGGAAAGCCTGAGTTGACAGGCATAATTGAAGTGTGTATTATATTCAGTTTCAGAGTTTTTGTTTGTTTTGTTGTTCTTCTAAACAGTGGGGTCAATCTGGAAGAAAAGAGGTTTAAGGCATTCCAGTCATTGGTCAACTTTCCTCTTGTGTCGCATATGAAATAGTACTTGCTGACTTTTAACTTTTATTTATTGTATTTATTATCATTATTGCCATCATCTGTGTATCTATATGTATGAGGGGTGTGTGTGTGTGTGTGTGTGTGTGTGTGTGTGTGTGTGTGTGTGCAGGTGCATGTGTGTCACAGCATCCATATGGAAGTCAGAGGGCAACATTCAATAATTGATTTACTCCTCCCTCCATGCTGAGGGCTGCTCGCCAGGGTTTCTGCTTCCCTGTGTGCTGTATCCTTCCAGCCTCTCGACTAATGTCTAGCTTCTGTGTCCTATCTGGATGCTGAAGATGCTGGGATGACAGATGTGCAACACCACATCTATCTTTTTTTTATGTGGAGTTGGGTACTAACTTAGGTCTTCGTCTGTGCTACACAGCAAGCTTTTACCAGTTGAGTGATCTCACCAGCCTTTAATGCCACAATACTTAACACTCTCAAGATAAAGCAGAAGTATATTTGTATCATAGCCTTTTGTATGTAAATTAAATGCCAATGTATAAAATCATTATATTGAGACATAAAATCAAGTCTCTAAAATAGAAGTGACATGAAGTTCAATACAGTAACTACTAAAAAGACTTTCTCAATACCATATTTCACCTGCTTTATCTGAACTCCTCATTTGGCAAGAACAGAGTATTGAAAAATTTGTAGTTCTCTATGTCTCCTTTTTTGGTCCTCCTCCTCCTCCTCCTCCTCCTCCTCCTCCTCCTCCTCCTCCTC
>JADRCD010170779.1:0-43242 GCA_019843815.1 Montemys delectorum
AGAGGCTCACAGCCATTCATTGAACTGAGTACATGGTCCCCAATGAAAGAGTTAGAGAAAGGTTCTATGGAGTTGAAGGGTTTGCAGCCCCTTAGGACGAACAACAATTACTAACTAGTACCCTCAGAGCTCCCAGGGACCAACCACCAATCAAGGACTATACAGGGTGGGATTGAATGTACTGGCAGCAGGTATATAGTAGAGGATTGCAAATTCGATCATCAATAGGAGTAAAGGACCTCGGCCTTGTGAAGGTTTTGTGCCCCAGTGTAGGGGAATGCCAGGACCAATAAGTGGGAGAGGGTGGAGTGACAGGCATGGGGAAGGGGGAGGCAAAAGGAGTTTGTTCTTGTTTTTGTTTGTTTGTTTGTTTGTTTGTTTTGGAGGAGAACCTGGGAAAGAGAAAATGTACATGTAAATAAAGAAAATACCTGATTTAAAAAAAAAAAAAAAAAAAAAAAAAAGGAAAATGCTATCTTTTATACTCCCTGGATGGTTTTACCTCCTTTGTCAAAGATCAAGTAACCATAGGTGTGTGGGTTCACTTCTGGGTCTTCAATTCTATTCCATTGATCTACCTGCCTGTCTCTGTACCAATACCATGCAGTTTTTATCACTATTGCTATGTACGACTTGATGGAAGGAACAGTGATTTCTCCAGAAATTCTTTTATAGTTGAGAATAGTTTTCACTATCCTGGATTTTTTGTTATTCCAAATGAATTTGAAAATTGCTCTTTCTAACTCTATGAAGAATTGAGTTGAAATTTTGATGGGGATTGTATTGAATCTGTAGATTGCTTTTAGCAAGATGGCCATTTTTACTGTATTAATCTTTCCAATCCATGAGCATGAGAGCTCTTTCCATTTTCTGAGGTCTTCTTTGATTTCTTTCTTCAGAGACTTGACGTTCTTGTCATACAGATCTTTCACTTGCTTGGTTAGAGTCACACCAAGTTATTTTATATTAATTGTGACTATTGTGAAGGGTGTCCTTTCCCTAATTTCTTTTTCATCCTGTTTACCCTTTGTGTAAAGGAAGGTCTACTGACTCCTTTGAGTTAATTTTATATGCAGCCACTTTACTGAAGTTATTTATCAGGCTTAGGAATTCTTTGGTGGAATTTTTGGGGTTACTTAAGTATACTATCATATCATCTGCAAATAATGATAACTTGACTTCTTCCTTTCCAATTCGTATCCCTGTGACCTCCTTTTGTTGTCTAATTGCTCTGGCTAGGACTTCAAGTAAAATATTGAATAGGTAGTGAGAGACTGGGCAGCCTTGTCTAGTCCCTAATTTTAGTGGTATTGTTTTAAGTTTCTTTTCATTAAGTTTGATATTGGTTAATGGTTTGTTGAATATTGCTTTTACTATATATAGGTATGGGTCTTGAATTCCTGATCTTTCCAAGACTTTTACCATGAAGGGATGTTGAATTTTGTCAAGTGATTTATCAGCATCTAATGAAATGGTCATATGATTTTTCCCTTTTGAGTTTGTTTAGATAGTAGATTCCATTGATGGATTTCCATATATTTAACCATCTTTGTATCCCTGTGATGAAGCCTACTTGATCATGATGGATGATCATTTTGATGTGATCTTGGATTTGGTTTGTGAGAATTTTATTGAGTATTTTTGCATCAATATACATAAATAAAATTGGTCTGAAGTTCTCTTTCTTTGTTGGGTCTTCTTGTGGTTTAGGTATAAATGAAATTATGGCTTTATAGAACATATTGGGTAGTGTTCCTTCTGTTTCTATTTTGTGGAATAGTTTGAAGATTATTGGTAGTAGATCTTTTTAAAAGTCTGATAGAATTCTGCACTAAACCCATCTAGTCCTGTTCTTTTTTTAATTGGGAAACTTTTAATGACTGCTTCTGTTTCTTTGGGGATTATGGGACTGTTTAGATGGTTTATCTGATCCTTATTTAACTTTAGTACCTGGTATCTGTCTAGAAAATTGTCCATTTTTTTCCAGATTTTCCAGTTTTGTTGAGTATAGGCTTTTGTTGTAGAATTTGATGATTGTTTTGAATTTCTTCAGTTTCTGTTGTAATGTCTCTCTTTCAATTTCTGATTTCGTAAATTTAGATACTGTGTGCCCTCTGGTTATTCTGGCTAAGGTTTTACCTTTCTTGTTGATTTTCTCAAAGAACCAACTCTTGATTTTGTTGATTCTTTGTATAGTTCTTTTTGTTTCTAATTGGTTGATTTCAGCACTGAATTTCATTGTTTAAACCTGTATACTCCTCTTGGGTGTATTTGCTTCTTTTAGTTCTAGAGCTTTCAGTTGTGCTGTTAAGCTGCTAGTGTATACTCTTTCCAATTTCTTTTTTTGGGGCACTCAGAGCTGAGTTTTCCTCTTACTACTGCTTTTATTGTGTCCCATAATTTTGCGCCTTCATTTTCATTAAATTCTAAAAAGTCTTTAATTTCTTTCTTTCTTTCTTCATTGACTAAGTTATCGTTAGGTAGGGTGTTGGTCATCTTCCATGTGTATGTGGGCTTTCTGCTCATTTTGTTGTTATTAAAGACCAGCCTTAATCCGTGGTGATCTGAATGGATGCATGAGATTACTTCAGTCTTCCTATATCTGTTGAGATCTGTTTTGTGACCAATTATACAGTTAGTTTTGGATAAGGTATCATGAGGTGCTGAGAAGAAAGTATATTCTTTTCTTTTAGGATGAAATGTTCTATAGATATCTGTTAAACCCAATTGATCCATATCTTCTGTTAGTTTCACCATGTCTCTGTTAAGTTTCTGTTTCCATGATCTGTCCATTGATGACATAGAGATGCTGAAGTCTCCCACTATTATTGTATGAGGTGCAATGTGTACTTTGAGCTTTAGTAAAGTTTCTTCTATAAATGTAAGTGCCATTGTGCTTGGAGCATAGATGTTCAGAATTAAGAGTTTTTCTTGGTAGATTTTTCCTTTCATGAGTATAAAGTGTCCTTCCTTATCTTTTTTGGTAACTTTTGATTGAAAGTTGTTTTTATTCGATATTAGAATGGCTAGTCCAGCTTGTTTCTTGGGATCCTTTGCTATATAAATTGTTTTCCAACCTTTTACTCTGAACTAGTGTCTGTCTTTGTCACTGAGGTACATTTCCTGTATGCAGCAAAATGCTGGGTCCTATTTATGTATCCAGTTTGTTAGTCTATGTCTTTTTATTGGGAAATTGATTCCATTGATGTTAACACATATTAAGGAATAGTGGTTATTGAACCCTTTTGTTTTTGTTTGTAGAGGTGAAATTATGTTTTTGTGGCTATTTTCTTTTGATTTGTTGAAAAAGATTACTTTCTTGCTTTTTCTAGAGTGTAGTTTCCTTCCTTATGTTGGAGTTTTCCATCTATTATCCTTTGTATGGATGGATTTGTGGAAAGATGTTGTGTAAATTTGTTTTGTCATGGAGTATCTTGCTTTCTCTATCTATGATAATTGAGAGGTTTGCTGGGTATAGTAGCCTGGGCTGACATTTGTGTTTTCTTAGGGTCTATATGACATCGGTCAAGGATCTTCTGGCTTTTATAGCCTCTGGTGAGAAGTCTGGTGTAATTCTGATAGGCCTGCCTTTATATGTTACTTGACATTATTCCTGTACTACTTTTAATATTCTTTTTTTGTTTTGTGCATTTGGTGTTTTGATTATTATGTGGCAGGAGTATTTCTTTTCTGGTCCAACCTATTTGGAGTCCTTTAGCCTTCTTATATGTTCATGGGCATCTTTTTCTTTAGGTTAGGGAAGTTTTCTTCTATAATTTTGTTGAAGATATTTACTGGCCCTTTAAGTTGGGAATCTTCACTCTCTTCTATAGACATCCTTAGCTCTCAGGTGCAGATGGAAATGGGGGGGGGGCACCAGTATTCTTTTTCAGTTGATTTTAAATGTAGATTTGTTGAAGCATGATTTATAAACAGAGAGATTCATTCTTTCAAGAATGCAGTTTGATAATTAGAAAGATGTCTTTGTCATCAGAATAAAAATAAGATATTATAAAGACAATCATACTTTCTTACTGGTGTTCTTGGTTCCTTGGATCCCAGGCTATAGTGATTGTCCAGCTGATTCCTCACCTGTGCTCATCTTTTCCAGAATTCCATGAGTTCCATGTCACATTATGAATTTTTCATAATGCCTGGTACTTTTAAATTTTTATCTATGTTGTCCCAGTAGCATTATTTAGTTTTACATGTAAGTCACATATCAACATACTTTTAATTTGTATTTCCAGAGTGGCTAATCCTATTTTCATAGATGCTTGTCCTCTGTGATTTTCTATAGTTATGTTGTTTGTGAATAAATGTAACATTTTCCTACTATAGTTTTGTCTTAAAATTTTGTAAACAGACAGATAGAATTACATTTCCTCATCTTAATTTTTGTCTAGATTCTCAAATCACAATTTCTAAAACTAAAATACAATGAAATAAAATCATAAAATTTGAATTGTAATTACTTTGATCCATCTTTGTCAAGAAACTTAATTTCAGTTTCTCTCTTCCAAATATAACATTTCTTATTTTATTTACTGTAATTATTCTCATAATGTTTAAAGAGTACAGGTTCTAGAGTTTGATTTTTTTAAATTTTCATATTAGCTGGGCATTGATAGTATACTGAAGTTCAATTGACTGTTCCTACTTTGATCTGGGTCTATTGGTTAGTTACTTGCTTCCCATTACTGCCTCTGTATGATATTTTGAAGCCTAACTCTGCAGACAGGCTGTGAATATATATAGATCACCTTTATGTTAATATTTTATGTATTTTACTAGACTCACAATTTTTATTTAAAAACTGAAGTGAAATGTTAAATAGAAGGAAGGAAGGGAGATCTTTTTTTGCTGTTACAGATATTAGTGAGAAATAAACTTTTCTTCATTAATATGTTAACACAGGCCTCTTTTTCTTTTTCAGTGTTATTTCTGCAAACTTAATACTGGACTTGAGTAGTTTCATTGATATATATATATATATATATATCAATGAAACTACTCATTCTCCTGCATCATCTTCCTGTTTGCTATAAGAATTTCAGTAATTTGGCTTTGTTTTATCTTAAACAGTCATATGTGTGTGTGTGTGTGTGTGTGTGTGTGTGTGTGTGTGTGTGTATGCGTGTGTGTGTGTGTGTGTGTGTGTGTGTATACAGTGTCTTATGCAAAACCTCCTCTTCAAGTTCTTTACCTGATATTAATATTAGGACACCTACAGTTTTTGTGTTGGGGTTCTATGGTGTACTTACCCATTCTTTTATAATTAACAAATGTCTTTGTATGAAACATTAGCCTCTTTAACAGTGGCAGATACTACTTCTTACTGGTTTATATTACTTACTGATCTATAACATTTAACTTAATGTTTATATGGTTTATATTTAATATAATAATTACATTTGCATTCTTTAATTTTTATGCTTTCCTACTGCTTTCTGATTTGTTTTGAATAAACTCGTTAAATATGCAAATATTATGCACATTGATTTGTTGTCAGGCTGCTCAGTATTACATCACTCACTGTGCAGCAATGAAGAAGCTTAAATAAGAACATTTTTTTCTTTCTCTCCTTTACTGTGTCCTTCATCATGTTGTCCTCCATCATCTTCCTGTTTGGTTTAAGAATTTCAGTACTTTGGCTTTGTTTTATCTTAGACAGTCATTATTTTATCATTTACAGAGTTTTAAAATTAATAAGCAACACATTTGCTGGGCTGCATGACTGCCTCTCTGCTGGGCTGTCCAAATACCACCAAAAAGCCACACAGGGGAGTCAGAACACAGTCTGTAATAGAAGTCCTAGGCCTTGTTTTCTTTGGGTGGGAAACAGCTGAGTCTGACATGGATGCTGTGGTTCCCAGTCTGCTGTGTAGCCACATACCCATGTGGTACCTTCTGGAGCTGGGAACAGCTCTGGGCTACCCTTCAGGGTGCCTTTGTGCCAGGCATGAAAGGGATGGTTGATACACTCTCCACCCCTATAAATGTCCTCCCCCATAGCACTCCTTGTTTGTCCAAACTGTTTTATTTGATGGCAGATGTAAATTTATATATCTTATTCTGGGTTAACCAGGGATTAAATATTTTTTGTAGGAAAAAATGCCCAGGAAGGGAAGTTCATTGGCTAAACACTCAGGGCCTATCTATATACCTCAGTAGCATGGAAAATTCCAGGTTTTTATGCTATGTGACCAATTGTAATGGTCCTCTCAATGTGGTGTCATGGTTACATGTTCCAGATCAGGTATTTTGGCAGGGAGCTGGCACACTTTCTGCCATTCTCAACTTCGAGATTCCCAGGTTTCGTACCTGTTCAACCTTACCAGTTCTTCTGTATAGTAGCAAGATCTACTTGCCTCAAACACATTTCAACTTTAACTACATTACATTGCTTCATAGATATTTTAAGATTTTGTACATTTCACATGCTTCGGAGATTTCTTTAATAATTCTGGTAGTGTGGTAGGTGGTGAGAACAATTAGAATATATTATAGACATATATAAAATTGATAAACGCTAACTATTCAATTTAAAAAGAATATACATATTCATCTAGTATTTATCCTATTATTTCCTAAAAGCTTGGCAATTCTACATTATATATTTAGTTCTGTTAATTCCCATGGTCTTATGATAATTATGCTATTTGACTACAGTATTCTGTTCTTCTTCGTTCATTTGCTGTTTCCCCTCTGTGTGTCTATATGTATGTATATGTATATTTATATGAATAGCCAGTATGTTTTGCTGAAAATATTATCAATCTTGACTGATTAGTCATTTATTTTAACCAATATGTTATTTTGTCATCACTGTGATACTCATTTTCATCATTGTAGTTTTATAGTAACATTGAAGTTAAACAGAGTTAGTTTTCTGTTTGTTCATTATAGCCATTCCTCTACCATCTACTTCTAGACTTTTGACTTTTCCTTTAAGTGTTAGAACAAGAGTTGTGGATGAAATCTGTGCTCTGCAATTGTGAAGACTGAATCTCAGATCCCTAACAACCCACATGAATGCTAGTTGAGCCCACATGAATGGCAGTTAAACCCACATGAATGGCAACCATCCTATAATTCTAATATGCAGATGATAGAAACAGTTGATTCCTAAAATAAGCTGGCTAGCTAACTAAAAAGTGTCAGCAAACACTGGATTCAACTGAGAGACTATGCCTCAATGTAAAGATGGAGAGATATCTAGGAAGTCTCCTGATGTTAGTGTTGAGCTTCCACATACATGCACTCCCACACAAATGTGTACCCACATAAATGCAGGCATGCATGCATAAACATACGTGCAACTCCCTTGAAAAGTAAAGTTCTAGAATGAACTCTATGAGCCATGTTGGGAGGAGTAGATGTTTGAATTATATTTTGTTTTCTAATCCATGAAGATGAAAGACTTTTCTACTATTCTAGATCAGCAGTTGATGATTTGCATCTCTTTTCGAGGTCACATATCAGATACCCTACATATCATATTTATATTATAAGTCATAACAGTAGCAAAATTACAGTAAGAAAATACAACAAAATAATTTTATGATTGGACGTCACTATGACATGAAGAACAGCATTAAAAGGTCACAGCATTAGAGAAGATGAGAACCACTGCTTTACATAGAATTAGTTTGCTTTTGTCAGAATTTTGAGGTATTTTTTACATATCCATTCTGTTTATGAGTTGGTAATGTACAACTAAGTACTTCATTGTTCAATATCAAAATAAATTACATTTTATTTTATTTCAAAGTTCAATCATTCATTGACTCTAAGGAGGAAGACGTTTTTGTTTTTGGCACTCACTGTATAAAATGACCTGACTAGAAAACCATTTCCAGGTGTCCATCCACTATAACTTTCTACTTTAACATTCTGGTCAGCTGTGAAAACAGATACAAGTCTTTATTACCACTCCTTCTCTTCTTGGACTATTGGATCTTTCATCTCATGATGAATAAATTTTGGGAGAAAAAGTAAACATGCTTTCCAAAAACATAGAAGTAAATTATCCTGGAACTCTCCATCAAGTGTAATATTACATATAGACCTTTTATAAATGCCTCTTACCAAGAGAGGCTCTTTCTCTATTTTTAGTTTTCTAAGAGTGTTGTGAATGTGTGATGGATTTTGTCCAATGCATTTTCTGCATCGATTGATATGATTATATGGTTTTGTCCTTTAGTCTGTTGATATGGTGGATTACATAAATTGATTTTCAAATGTGCAAGTAGCTTTGCATAACTGGCCTAAATCCAGCTTGGTCGTTTTGTATAATTCTTCTCTTACATTGTTGCAGTCAATTTGTTAATATTTTCATGAGGATTTTTTATCTGTGTTCATGAGAGATAAGGACATGTACTTTTGCTATTTTGTAATGTCTTTATCTGGTTTTCATATTAGTATAAAGCTGGCATCATAAAGGGATTTGGGAAATGTCTTTCTATTTCAATTTCCTGATAGAGATTGCAAAGAATTGGTATGGTTTCTTTCTTAACTATGTGGTAGGATTCACCAGTGCAGCATTGTTTTCCTTAGTAGGTAATTATTTATTCAACTCAATAATTATATACTTATTCAGATTACCCATTTTTCCCTTAAGGAGTTTTGGTATTTTGTGTTTTTCCGGAACCAAGCTATTTCACCTTAGATACCAGAGTCATAGCTGTCAAGTACGTATGCCTTGCCTTCATTATCCTTGTGACTGGACTAGTTAGGGATACCATTGCTATGATGAAATAGCTTGACCAAAAGCAACTTGGGGAATGAAAGGTTTATTTGGATAATGTTTCCCCATAACTATTGGTCATTGAAGGATGTCATGGTAGGAACTCAAGCAAGGTCGGGACACCAAGGCAGAAGCTGAGGCAGAGGCCATGGAATAGTGCTGCTCTCTGGCTTTCTCTCCATGGCTTATTCAGCCTGCTTTCTTCTAGAAGCCAGGTTCCCCAGTCCAAGGATGGCAACACCCACAATAAACTCAGTACTCCCTACTGCTTAAGGAAATGCCCTACAGGTTTAACTATAGCCTAGTCCTATGTAGTCATTTTCTTAATTGAGGCCCTCTTCTCTCTCATGACTCTAGCTTGTGTCAATTTGACATAAAACTGGCCAGTATGGTAGCTTTGAAAGAGTTTATTGTTTTTCATCTATGACATCAGTAACTTTGGAATACTCTTTTTTTTTTTTCTCTTGTTTAGTTTATGAAGAGGTTTATTGATCTGAGTGATCTTTAAAACAACAGGATTTGATTTTTTAGGCTTTATTATTTTATGCTCCTAATTTCATTGATTTCAACTCTAATTTTCCTATTTATTTACTTCTGTTTGCATTAAGAATGATGTTGCATTATTGATTTTAAAATATTTCTTCCTTTCTAACATAGTCACTGCTTATATGGTTCCCTCTGAGGAAAACTTTTTATTGCATCCTGTGATTCCTGGTAAGTTGGTTTCGTTCAGTGTCGTTCAGAACTTTTTACAATTTCCATTGAGAGTTCTCAGTGCTAATGCCGATTTTCTAGGTTTTATTTAGAAGTATAAATCCAGATCTACATGTAGCTGATGATATCTGTCTTCTGTTTTTAGTTTAATACCTATATGGCCAGAAGACATGCTTTTTAGTAACTGGTCCATTCTTCAAAACTTTGTAAGGCACTTTAATGTCCTTGAATGTGACTGAGTATAATAGTAGAACTTGGGCAAGAGGTACCTTTTACTGCTGTTTATTTTGCAACAGAGTATGTGTCAATTATGTCCTGTTGACTAATGTTTCTGTGCTTTACTACTAAGTTTTGTCTCTATTTGCTGGCCATATTTTTACACAGAACTAGTGTATTAAACTTTGTACCTGGAATAGAAGACAGAACTGTTGCTTGTTGCTTTATTTTCACCTTTTGTCTTCTGTGCTTTGACGGTTTGTTTATAAGTGCACACACACCAATTATTACCATTTCTTCTGAGAAAATGGACTCCTTTGTTATTATGCACTGATGCTCTTTATTCTTGATATTTTCTCTGTTCTCAAGATTGATTTTAAAAAATACTAACATGGCTACTCCCACTGTCACTAGATTGTTAGCACAGTAGATCTTTTTATATTCCTTTCATTTTAATCAACCTATGCCTTCATATACAAAATCTCTCACACTGACTGATTTCAGTTGGAACTTATTAATTGTTAAATCTAATTTGACAAGCTGTCTTCTTATTCTGTGTGTGCAACAGCCATATCTCAGACATTGGGCAGCATTTCAGACTGCTCCCTTTCAACCCCATGCTCCTATTTTTTTCTGATTCAGTATGGTTAACAAACATCTTATCTCTCACCACCCCTTCGTGTTCTCACCCTGGCTTAAGTCATTAGCTTCCAGTATTCCCCTTTCCCCAATTTTTCATATTCTAGCCTTTCCTATTACATTGATTTTACTTGGATTACAAGATATTTGGTTCCCAGGAAGCTTTTTCATATCTTTACCCACACCCCCATAGTTGTCCATATCACAGTCATTCTAATACCTAGTTGAAACGGGGAGGAAGGGAAGAAGAAGAAGAAGAAGAAAAAGGAGGAGGAGGAGGAGGAGGAGGAGGAGGAGGAGGAGGAGGAGGAGGAGGAGGAGGAGGAGAAGGAGGAAGGAGAAGAAAAAGAAGAAGAGGCAGAGGAACCAAGTAAAATTTATGCTGCCCATATGCTCACTGGAGAATGCTCCAATTACTGATGGCCCACTCCTTAATCCTTCCCTGCCTACACACTAGCCAGAAGTCATCAATTATCAGGTGGTATACTTCAGCACACTTATCACAATTTTTAAGAGTTCTCATTGATGACTTTCTCTCTAGGATGTTGCATTGGGAGCTAGGGTAAGGGTAAGTGTTGTCATAGAAGCCGTTTACATATTACTTTTTCAAACATTTCTGTTATCAATATAATGGCAAAAGTAGCTTTATTGTCCTTTATAATCAGTTGCAGCACAGATTATAGGCTTATTGATGGTTTCTGGCAGCAGCACACCCCATAGACATCAACATGGCCTTAGACTATAGCAAAGACATTGGACATTAGCATTGATTTTGGTGGTAATGCAGGTCAAGGACACCAGTGCAGGATCTGGCAGCCTGGGCCACAAATACAGACTTGGCCTTTGGTGTCAGCATGGACCCCGACATCACCATCAACTCGGATGGCAGTACAAGACACTGTGACCAATATGATCCCCCAGTGACATCAGACATCAGGCTGACAAATACCAACATGGTTTCAGACTAAGAAAAATCCCTGACATGACAGTGTGAAATGTGGAACCCCAAAATATTCCATTGAGTTCGTTTTGTATTGGTCATCTACTAATGGGCATGAAACGTACTATTGAGACTAGTTTGTTTTGCCAGTGAAAACCCCTTAAAGGAACTTAAATTTTAATTTTCAAGTGGTTATTTGCAAGAGACAGCTTCTGGGTTAAGGAGGCAGGTGTACGCCTACTTCTCCTTCCAGTCTCTGAACTTTGATCATGCGCAGTCTGGGAGTTCATATGTGCATTGTTTGATAGGGCCTTGCTTCTTTCTGTCCTCCATTCCTGCTTATTTATAAATTCTTCCAAACTCCCTTTTCCTCAGCCGCAAGGAGAGAATTTGGTGGAGATAGATATATCTCATTTAGGACTGGGTGTTACAAGGTTTCTCTCTGTGTCTGTCTGTCTGTCTGTCTGTCTGTCTGTCTGTCTGTCTGTCTGTCTCTGTCTCTCTCTCTCCCCCTCTCTCTCACCTCTCTCTCCCTCCCTCCCTCCATCCATCCATGCCACCTATCTCATAATGCCATAATGTCTGGCCGTTGTTCTCATCTTCTGCAGAAGAATGCTTCTCCAATGATAGGTGAACATGGTATTGATATATGATATAGCACAATATCACTAAGGGTTATCTTATCACTACAGTTTTATTTATAAGATATTACCCTAGGTCCATGTGATATTGAATATCAGGTTCTTGGACACTCACATAGTTTTTGATATAAGTTTTATCTTCTGGGATGGACCTTTAGTCAAATTAGATATCAGTTGGTTATTTCCACATGCTTCGAGCCACCATTGCACTAGCATGTCATGCAGGCAGGAAACTACTGTACATCAAAGGTTTTGTGACTGTATTGGTGTTTATGTTTTTCCTTTGCTAGCATGTAAAGCACAGGTTTGCATCAAAGAGTATCTATCATGTAAGGGTAAATTCTCTATGTAACTCAACTTCTCTATGTTCAATGATTTATGTAGGAGTTGTCTTCTACAATGGAGCCTTGCTGTCAGTTTGTGGAGAACAACCTATTGTAGTGCCAATTTGGGAACTTTGCTTTCTTTAAAAAACACAGAAATATTATAAGAGTTTGTTTTCATTTTAATACCAGGTGTGGGGTACGAGGGTTGCCTCAGATTGCCCACAACAGCTGACTATAATTTGCCTTGTGGTCTAGGAGAAGCATGATTTTGCGAGTTGCATATCATTTCTGTGATTGTGTGACATTTGGAATTCTAAGGTACATTTTATAGGGTATAAAATGCTATGACCCAGAGAGGGTTGTTGGGTTGTTGGTTGGGTGTTGGTTGCTGTTGGCTGTGGTTTGTTAAAAAGTCATGCACAAGGAAGGAGGAGGAGGAAGAAAAATAAATAGATACATTGACTCTAAAGATCAAAACCAAGGAACTCAGTGCCCCTAATCAGCAGGAAGTAGTCTAAAAATGTGGTCACCCTTTCCAACCCCTGACTTTATTCAGGGGTCTATTTCCTTGCATCTCTGTCCCCTTTTCTCTTATCTAGCATTAGGCGGTTGAAAGGGTAGAAGAAAAGGGGTTCAGAAGGGTGAAAGAAAGAAGAACCCAAAAGAGTAGACAAAGGCCAGCTACAACCTATAGTCTGGACAACAGCCTGGGTTGTTTGCGGCTTCCCCTCGGGCTCTCTTGACCAAAAATTCAGATAGATATAACTCAGACTTGTTACAGGAAGCTTCACTTGGTGACAAGAGATGGCATATTGTCACTCTGTTCCCTGCTTTTTAATGATTTTGTTTGGATCAACTATTTAAATGTACATGTTTTAGGAAGTTTCTACTGCATGCTGTTTCCATACTACACCTTAAACGACCAGTAATTTTAGCAGTCTCACCCTGAATTCCCTCCATCGTTTCCCTTCCTGCATGATCGTCTTATTCCAATGCTCCATCTATAAGTATCTATTCTATTTCCTACCCCTAGTCCTGTAATCTATACCTAACCTGTGATTCAATGAATTATAGCTTATTTATCATTAATTTAGCAGCTAATATCCACATAAAGTGTTTACATTCCATATTTATCTTCCTGGTTCTGATTACCTCACCCTAAATGATTTTTTTTCTGGATCCATTAGTTTACCTGTGAATTTTGTTTATCTTTTAGCTGCTGAGAAATATTTCATTGAATAAATAACATGTCTTTCTTATCCATTCTTGTATTGAAAGACATCTAGGTTGTTTCCAATTTCTGGATATTATGAATACTGCAGCAATGAACACAGTTAAGGAACTGTTTCTTTGGTAGGGCAATTCATTTTTTGGGGGTATATTCCTATGAATGGTATAGCTGGATCTTGGGGTAGTTTGGTTCCCATTTTCTTGAGCAACTGTCACGCTGATTTAAAGTGGCTGTATAAGTTTACATTCCCATTAGCAATGGATGAGTGTTCCCCTTTATATCCTCAACAGCACAAGCTGTTACTCGTTTGGCTCATCTTAGTCATTTCTGACAGGAGTGACATGAAAATCATGATGTACATTTGATTTGTAATTCCATGATGAGAAAGGATGTTGAGCACTTCTTTATTTCTCAGCCATTTGAGGTTCAACTTCTGAGGATTCTGTTTAGATCTGCACTCCACTTTTATTGGTTATTTTATTTATTTTCATTTCAGATGTTTTCTCTCTTCCCAAATTCCTCTCCACAAAACTCCTATTTGCTCCCCCTGCCTCTATCAGGGTGCCCCTCAACCCACCGACCTTATTCATTTTCTTGATTTTGAGGTTTTGGAGCTCTTAGGGTTCTCTGAATTTCCTTGTGTCTGTAATTATGTTCCTTTTTTCATTTCTAATTTTGATAATTTGGATATTCTCTCTTCATATCTTAATTTAGGTAAGGGTTTGTCAATCTTAAAGGCTCAAGTATTTGTTTCATTGATTCTTTGTAATTTTCTTTCATTTATTTATTTATTTATTTATTTATTTATTTTTGTTGTTGTTGTTTTTGTTGTTTTGTTTTTGGTGTTTTTTAAATTAATTTGAGGCCTGAGTTTGATTATTTCTTTCCATCTATTCCTTTTGGGTGTGATTTCTTCCTTTTGTTCTAGAACTTTCATATAAGCTGTAAAGTTATTAGCATGACATCTCACCAATTATCCTATGTAGGTACTTAAAGCTATGGACTTACCTTTTAGAATCACTTTCATTCTGTCCCATAAGTTTCTGGGAGTTAATGTTCATTTTAATTCAATTCTGGAAATTCTTTAATTTATTTCTTAATTATTGCTCCATTTTATTTATTTAGGAGAATTGTTGAGTTTCCATGATTTTGTAAGCTTTCTATAATTCTATTGTTTATATCCAGTTTTAGTCCATGGTGGCCAGTTAGGATACGGGATATTATTTCAGTTTTCTATTATCTCATAAGAATTGCTTTGTGTCTGAATATGTGGTGAATTTTGAGGAACATTCTGTGAGGTGCTGATAAGAAGGTATTTCCTTTATGTTTTTGTGAAATGTTCTGTAAATATCTATTAGGTCCATTTGGTTTATAACATCAGTAGCTTTTGCAATTTCTGTTTAGTTTTTGTCCGAGTGGCCAGTCTATTGGTGAGAATAGGGTATTGAAGGTTCCCACTATCACCATGTTGTTTAAGCTGTAAGAATGTAATAGTGTTTCCTTTATGAACTTATGTGCCTTTGTGATTGCTGTAGAGATGTTAAGAATTACAATGTCCTCTTGATGGATTTTTCTTGTGATTAGTCCCCTGGGAATAGGGGCAGAGAATGAGAGAACAAAACAGGTAGTCTGCTACAGAGCTGAGGATGAAACTAGAGCCTTGGACCTGGTGAATGGCAAAAAAGGGAAAATTTACAGTTATTCTTTCTGTTTTTCTGCCTGGAGTAGCTTGTAGATTTTCAGGGAGTGTGTGCTGAAAGTGGGAGTTAGAATAAAGCAATGAGTTGTAGGAAGGAAGTTAGGAGAAGAAGATCTGTGTGATCCATTGAGATGTATTCTACAGATTTCAAGATAAGCCAGGGAATTGGATTTGGAGGACTAGAGGTAAAAGTGTTGATCTGCAGTTAACCCTCCTGCTGCCTTCCCATAATTAATTTTAATTGGGTTGTTAGAATTCATACTCATCGTAATTTTTAAAATATATTTTATGTCCTAGACAGTATTCCTCTGTCTGATGTACAGATAGCAAAGCTTTACTCCTATTCTGTCCTCTGTATCTTCACTTGATTATCAGTTTCCTTTGCTATATAGTTTTAATTTCATAGTATCCCTTTTGTCAATGGTTGTTTTTATTTCCAGAGCTACTGGGCTCCTATTCAAAAATCTTTACATGTGCTTTTAAGTTGATATATACTCTGAATTTTTCTAACAACAGTTTCATGGTATTAGGTCTTAAATGAGGTCCTTTATTCATTTACACTGAGGTTTTGCACAGTTTCATTTTCTACATGTTAAAAATCCAGATTTCATAGAATCAATTGTTGAAGATGCTGTTTTTTCTCAAATATATGTTTCAAGTGTCTTTGTCAAAGATCAAGTGACTATGTATATGTATTACATCTGGGTCCTCTATTCTACTCCACTAATTTTTATGTCTGCCTTTATACCAGTACCATGTTGTTTTTATTACAATGGCTATGTAGTATAACTAGAGATCAGATATGGTGATACCTCCTACAGCATTCTTTGTTTTATCTGTCTTTGCTCATATGCTTCCATATAAATTTTGTTACTTTTTTCTATGTTATGAAGAAAAGTTCTGTTTTATTTTATTTTTGGTTTGGTTGGTTTTTTGTTTTTGTTTATTTATTTGTCTGTTTGCTTTTGTTTCTTGTTTTGTTCTTCTTTTACATTTAATTGATTCTGTAAATTGCATGTGGTAGAATGACCATTTTTACATATTGATCTTGATAATTCCTGAATACAAGAGGTCTTTCTAGCTTCTATTATTTTCACAAACCTCCTTCTATAGAGCCTGTCTTTGTCCTAATAACTGATCTGTTGGTTTGAAGAGACACCATGACAAAGGCAACTCTCATTAAAAAACAAAAACAAAAACAAAAACAAACAGGCATTCAAATGGAAGCTTGCTTACAATTTCAGGGGTTTACCCATTATCCTCATGGCAGGAAGCGTGGCACCAGGCAGACTTTCAGTAGTAAGAATAACTGAGATCTCTCTCCTGATCCACAGGCAGAGAGAGGGAGTCCAGGCTTGGCCTGGACTTTTGACAACTCTAACCCACACTCAGTGACACACTCCTCTAAGAAGGCCACATTTCTAATTCTTTTAACCCTATTAATACTGTCACTCCCTGGTGACTCAGCATTCAAACATATGAGCCCTTGGACATCCTTTTCATTAAAACCACCATAATGCTTTAAGTTTTCATTGATAGGCCTTTCATTAGTTACATTTATGCTCAGAACATTTTGTGGCTACTGGGATTGTTTCTCTGAATTGTTCTTCAGTACATTTGTCTAGGTATTTAAGAAGGCTACTGATTTCAGTGTATTAATTTTCTAACCTGCCATGCTACTCAAAGAATGTATCATTTCTGAGAATTTTAGTGAGGATGTCTATAGTGTATCTCACGTATAAAATCAAATCTTCCACAAATATTGGTATTGACTACTTCTCTCTCAATTTGTATTCCTGCTAGTTACTTTGTTTTTCTTATTGTCCTAGCTAAACCTTCAAACACTATATGTAACTATATAGTAAAGTGAATGAACCCTTATCTTGTTCTTGATCTTAGTGGGATTCTTTTGAGTTCTTCTACATTTAGCATCATGATGGCTATAATTACATTAGTCATGAATGTGTGTTGTGTTTTGTTATAGGCCGTTTTTACGTTTTATAAGATGATCCTGTTATTTCTTTCTTGTATTTATTTATAAGATAAACAACAATGATTTATGTACATTGTACTGTCCCAGCATCTCTAGGATGAAGACAACTTGTTGACTATATTTGTTAGTATTTTGCAAGGAATTTGTATATCTATATCTATCAAGGATATTGGTCTGTAATTTTCTTTTATTTTTCATGATGATTTATCCCCGTCTGTTTTGATATCAGGATAAGGCTGATTATAAACACATAAAAGCACTCCTTTCTTTCCTACTTTAAGACTTATTTTAAACAGTATTTGTATTTTTTTGATTCTGTAGTGTCTAATAGAATTCTGCAATGAATCTATCTGGTCTGGTTTTTTTTTGTTGTTGTTGTTGTTGTTGTGTTCGTTTTTGTTTGTTTGTTTTTGTTTTTTAATAGCTTCAGACTCATTGCTGTTTATGTATCTATTTATTATTATTTTAATTTTGGAATGTTTAAGCATTTAGAAAATTGACAATTCTTTTAGGTTTTCAAAATTTGTGGAACTGAACTTTGAAAATATGTTCTTATGGTATTTTTTTAAATTTTATTATTTGTTCTAATCTCTCTTTCACATTTCTAATTTTATTGAAATAGTTATTCTCTAAATTTCTTTTCATTAATGGGACTAATGCTTGTTGATTTTACTTATTTTTCAAAAAACCAAGTCATCATTTCAATTATTCTTTCTATTATTTCTTTTTTCTTTTTATTATTTAGTTTTTATTGAAAATCTATTCTTTTCCCCAATAATATATCATAATTACTGTTTTCACTCCCTCTACTCTTTCCAATTCTTCCCTTCCTCCCCTCCCATTCAAATCCACTCTCTTTCTGTCTCTCATTAGAAAATAACAACCTTCTATTAGATAATATCAAAATACAACAATATAAATTATGTAAAATAAAACAAAAGCATGAAACCAAATTTGGGCAAGGCAAAACAACACAAGGAAAGGAGCCCAAGAGAAGAAATAAGAATCAGAGAGTGTCTTGTTCATACTCAAGAATCTCATAAGAAGAAACTAAACTGAATTATATAATACTTATGCAGAGGATTTGGGGCAGAAGCATGTGCTCTGTGTTTGCTGCTTCAGTCTCTGTGAGACACACAAGCTTTGTTCCGTTGATTTTTGAGGGCCTTGTTTTCCTTGTGTCTTCGATCCTCTCTGGCTCTTACACTTTTATTTCCTCCTTTTCTTCAGGATTTTCTCAGCTCTGGCTTGGGTAGGCGAAGGGGGGGGTGGTCTGATGTGTTCCAAGGTCTCTCTTTGCATAATTTCAGGTCTGATTTTGATTATCTTTTTCCATTTAGTGTTTTGGGGTGTAATTATTTTTGGCTTACCAAGGCCTTAAAGTATATTGTTAATTTATTAATGTACACTCTCAGTTTTATTATGTTGGTACTTAATACTTCAAACTTGTTATTAATGCATTTCTCCTAGGAATACCTTGATGTGCTCCACAGATTTTGGGATAGATTGTGTTTTCATTCAATTTGAGAATTTTAAAATTTCATTATTGATTTCCTTTTTGACCTAAATGTCGTTCACTGTTTAGTCTCCATGAGTTTGTATACATTCTGTAGTTTGTATTATTGATATGTAACTTTATTCCATTGTGGTCAGATAGAACACAGGATGTTGTTTCAATTTTCCAAGATTTGTAATCTCATCAATTCACAGGTTACCTGAAGAAAATCTAGAGAATCAGTAGAGTTAAATAAAAATTATAAACCAAACTGACCAAACAGATGTCTACAGTACATACTACCCAAATATTAAAGAATGTACTTTCTTATCAGCATCATATGAAACTACTCCACAATCAATTGTGTCTTAGAATTATGATATAAGAAGATTGAAATAACATCTTGTATTCTGTCTGATATATATAAAGCTGTATTTCGAGAATAGAAAGTACAGAATGTATACAAACTCATGGAGACTAAACAGCATATTAGTGAATAATATTTTGGTCAAAAATATGAAAAGAAATGCAATATATTTCCAAGTACTTCTGGCTTTAAAAGCTTCTGTTATCCTGACCTACCTTTATAAGTGTTTTAATCTTCTGTTTTTTGGCTTTCAGAACCCTTTATTCTGTACTTTTAATGCAGTATGTCTTAGGTAGTTTACTTAGTGGCAGTCCTGTCTGTTTGGTGTTCTGTAGAACTGTGCTCTCAGGGAAACCATATATTTCTCTAGGTTTAGATATTTTCTTTCTCTGATTTTGTTGAAAGTATATTTCCTACTTTGGATAGGACAATGGTCTCATTTTCTTAGGCTTATAATCCAAAAATCAGGGATTTTCATATTGTCCCAGAGATCTCTCCTCTTCCATTTGTATATAATTTTGCAATGTACCATTGATCTTTTCTGAGTGATCCAAACCCTCTTCCCACACTTCCAGTTCTGATCATCTATTTTCTACATGACTTGTTCTATTGGAAAGGGTTCCCACTATGACTTTTATGTGTTTAATTGAGTTTTCAATTTCTCACCTCATTTCAGTTTGATCTTTCTTTTGTTATTCTTTTTATTTAATTTATTTAAATATTTATTATTATTAGAAAATATATGCAATAATTAATTATCAATTTAATTTCTTTAATAGAAATTAAATTTATTTATTTGTTAAATAAATATATAATTAAATTTATGTAATTTCATTTTTGTATCTTGCATTGCCTTATTTATTTTATTCAAGGTTTGTTTTAGTTCCTTTGAAGTATATACAAGTCTGCTTTGAGTTTTCTGAACATAGTTATATTTATGTTTCTGAATTCTTTGGCTGGAAGTTCTTCCAGGGTTTTCATTAGTGGACATTATTATAGGACTAGTGATTTGTAGATGAGGCATCCTGCTTTGGTTTTTCTTACATTTTTCTGCACTGGGAACTGTATCTATAATAGTTTGTTGGTTGTGTTTTCCTGTAAGTTTTTCTTTCCTTTCTGTCTCTTTCTATTCAGTTTTTGCTTCTTTCTGTGTAGATGCTTGCAGAGTTTAGTAAAGTACTAATTCTTTGTACAGTTGAAATGTAGTTTTCCAATGTGGGGCAGATATAGGAAGGATAGATATATTTGATGGGAGAAGGACACGGTCCCATATTTCTTCAGGGTAATTCTTGTGTAGGAAACCATTCCAGGGCAAGAATATGGTACAAGATTCCCATAGGTACATGTAAGAAAAAAAGCTAAGAAAGCTGAAGTTTCCTGCTTTCTACAAGAGGATATGTGGGCTTGGTCCTTCAAGTCAGATTCCTGGGAAGCGTGGATAGGCTTGGTGTAGGAGTCTGTCTTTTTATTGTTATATTTAGTCCACCCTCACTTACAGTGATTGACACATTTATTCTCCATTTCTCATGTTTATAATGGATAGGCTATATTTGACTTTTATTTAATTCTTTAAATTTCTGCCTCTTGTTTTCATCAAGACAAGTTCTCTTTATTTTCTTCCTTTATCAAGTGAATGTTTACCTTTGTAAAGATTTTTGTACTTAGTGTTCTAGATATATACTTACAAAAACATAAATCCACTTTCAAAAATGCCTGTCCTGCATCATGGACACTGTGGTTATTTCATGAGAAATTATGCCCACTTTATTTCTGAAGACACTTACACGTTTCTTATAATTCTTCTCTACAACCCATACTTCACAGTCACCAATACTATTTCCTTCTAATTTATACTAACAGCTATCTATTAGGGTCAATAAGAGATAGAACAATGCTTTATCTATATTTGTCCCTTTGTAGTTAATGCTTCTTCCAGTTTCAGACTTATAATACTTTCCTTCTCTCTGAAGAATTAATAGGACAATTGTTTAAGATGAAGTTTCTTCATGTGTCACTTGTCCAAGAAAGTCTTTTTTTCCTTTCCTGTTTTACTTTAATGGATAATTATTTAGCTCTAGATATCTAGGTTGGAGAAATTTTATCTTGATAGTCACACTTTATTTCATACTACCCCTTCTTTATAAGAAAAGTTTATTGTAATTTCAGATATGAAGCCCTACTATACATCCATCTCCAGTCTTACGAATTGCTTTTCTCTGAGTAGGTTCTATTGAATTCATCCAAGGGAATTTTTGCCACTGTGCTTTTCATTTTTTTAATTAGGTATTTTCTTTATTTACATTTCAAATGATATCTCCTTTCCTTGTTTTTTCTCCGGGGGGAATAAAACATGTTCTCTCCACCCCCCCTGCTCAATGACCCACCCTCTCCCTCTTCCTGGCCCTGACATTCCCCTACACTGGGGCATAAACCTTCACAAGACCAAGGTCCTCTCCTCCCATTGATGACCAACTAGGCCATCCTTTGCTACATATGCAGCTGGAGCCATGAGCCCCATCATGTATACTCTTTGATTGGTGGTTTAGTCCCTGGGAGCTCTAAAGGTACTAGTTAGTTCATAATGTTGTTTGTCCTAAGGGGCTGCAAACCGTTCATCTCCTTGGGTCCTTTCTCTAGCTTCTTCATTTGGGACCCTATGCTCAGTCTTATGGATGGATGTGAGCATTCTACTTTTGTATTAATCTGGCACTATCAGAGCCTCTCAGGAGACAGTTCTATCAGGTTCCTGTCAGCCAGCATTTGCCAGCATCCACAATAGTGTCTGGATTTGATGATTGAATATAGAAAGGATTCCAAGGTGGAACAGTTTCTGGATTGTCCTTCCTTCAGTCTTTGCTCCATAGTTTGTCTCTGCAACTCCTTCCATGTGTATTTTGTTCCTCCTTCTAAGAAGGATTGAAGTATCCACACTTTGGCCTTCCTTCTTGAATTTCTTGTGATTTGTGGATTGTATTTTTGGTATTCTGAGTTTCTAGGCTAATATCCACTTATCAGTGACTGCATACAATGTGTGTTCTTTTGTGATTGGGTTACTTCTCTTAGGACGGTATCCTCCAGATCCATCCATTTGACTAAGAATTTCATAAATTCATTGTTTTTAATAGCTGAGTAGTACTCCATTGTGTAGATGTACCACATTTTCTGTATCCATTCCTCTGTTAAGGGACATCTGGGTTGTTTCCAGTTTCTGGCTATTATAAATAAGGCTGCTAGGAACATAGCGGAGCATGTATCTTTATTGCATGTTGGAGCACCTTCTGGCTATATGCCCAGGAGTGGTATAGCTGGGTCCTCAGGTAGTACTATGTCCAATTTCCTGAGGGACTGCCAAACTGATTTCCAGAGTGGTTGTACCAGCTTGCAATCCCACCTGCAATGCAGGAGTGTTCCTCTTTCTCAAGAACCTTCCCAGCAGCTGCTGTCACCTAAATTTTTTTATGATAGCCATTCTGACTGGTGTGAGTTGGAATCTCAGGGTTGTTTGGGTTTGCATTTCTCTGATGACTAAGGATGTTGAACTTTTCTTTAGGTGCTTCTATATTCCTCAGTTGAGAATTCTTTGTTTGGCTCTGTATCCCATTTTTAATAGGGTTATTTGGCTCTCTGGAGTCTAACCTCTTGAGTTCTTGGTATCTACTGGATAGTAGCCTTCCATCAGATATAGGATTGGTAAAGATCTTTCCCCAATCTGTTGGTTGCTGTTTGGTCCTATTGACAATGTCCTTTGCCTTAAAGAAACTTTGTAATTTTATGAGGTCCCATTTGTCAATTCTTTTTTTTTTTTTTTTTTAATTAGGTATTTTCTTCATTCACATGTACACTTTCCCTCTCCCATTTTCCCCTCCAACACAAACAAACGAACAAACAAACAAACACAAGAACAAACCCCTTCTGCCTCCCCCTTACCGTAAGCTATTGGTGTTCTGTTCAGGAAATTTTCTTGTGTGTCCATGTGCTCGAGGCTCTTCCCCACTTTGTTTTCTATTAGTTTCAGTGTATCTGATTTTATGTGGAGGTCATTGATCCACTTGGACTTTAGCATTGGACAAAGAGATAGGAATGGATCAATTTGCATTCTTCTACATGCTAACTACCAATTGAGCAAGCACCATTTGTTGAAAATGCTTTCTTTTTTCCACTGGATGGTTTTAGCTGCTTTGTCAAAGATCAAGTAACCATAGGTGTGTGGGTTCATTTCTGGGTCTTCAATTCTATTCCATTGATCCACCTACTTGTCACTGTACCAATACCATGCAATTTATATCACAATTGCTCTGTAGTAACACTTAAGGTCAGGGATGGTGATTCCACCAGAGGTTCTTTTATGGTTGAGAATATTTTTTGGTATCCTAGATTTTTTGTTTTCCAGATGAATTTGCAAATTTCTCTTTATAAATCTGTGAAGAATTGAATTGAAATTTTAATGGGGATTGCATTGAATATGGAGATTGTTTTCAGCAAGATGGCCATTTTTACTATAATAATCCTGCCAATTCATGAGCATGGGAGATCTTTCCATCTTCTGAGGTCTTCTTCAATTTCCTTCTTCAGAAACTTGAAGTTCTTGTCATACAGATCTTTTACTTGCTTACTTGTAACATCAAGATACTTTATATTACTTGTGACTATTGTGAAGTCTGTTGTTTCCCTAATTTCTTTCTCAGCCTGTTTATCCTTTGTGTAGAGGAAGGCCACTGATTTGCTTGAGTTAATTTTATATACAGCTACTTTGCTCAAGCTGTTAATCAGGTTTAGGAGTTCTCCGGTGGAATTTTTGGGGTCACTTAAGTATACTATCATATAATCAGAAAATAGTGATAATTTGATTTCATCCTTTCCTATTTGAAACCCTTTGATCTCCTTTTGTTGTCTAATTGCTCTGGCTAGGACTTCATGCACAATATTGAATAGGTAGGGAGAGAGTGGGCAGCCTTGCCTAGTCTCTGATTTTAGTGGGATTGCTTCAAGTTTCTCTCCATTTAGTTTGATGTTGGCTACTGATTTGCTGTATATTGCTTTTACTATGTTTAGGTATGGGCCTTGAATTCTTGATCTTTCCAAGACTTTTATCATGAAGGGGTACTGGATTTTGTCAAATGCTTTCTCAGCATCTAATGAGATGATCATATTTTTTTCTTTGAGTTTGTTTATATAGTGAATTACATTGATAGATGTCTATATTTGAACCATTCCTGCATCCCTGGGATGAAGTCTACTTGATCATGATCAATGGTCATTTTGATGTGTCCTTGCATTCAGTTTGCAAGAATTTTATTGAGTATTTTTGCATCAATATTCATAAGGAAAATTTGTCTTTCTTTGTTAGGTCTCTGTGTGATTTAGGTAGAAGAGTAATTGTGGCGTCATAGAACGAATTGGGTAGAGTACCTTTTGTTCCTATTTTGTAGAATAATTTGATGAGTATTGGTATTAGGTCTTCTTTGAAGGTCTGATAAAACTCTGCACTAAACCTATCAATGACTGTTTCTATTTCTTTAGGGAATATGGGATTGTTTTGATCATTTATCTGATCTTGATTTAACTCTGGTACCTGGTATCTGTCTAGAAAATTATCAATTTCATCCAGGTTTTCCAGTTTTGTTAAGTATAGGCTTTTGTAGTAGGATGTCACGATTTTTTGGATTTCCTCAGTTTCTGTTGTTATGTCTCCCTTTTTATTTCTGATTTTGTTAATTAGGATACTGTCTCTGTGCCCTCTAATTATTCTGGCTAAGGGTTTATTTTGATGATTTTCTCAAAGATCCAGCTCCTGGTTTGGTTGATTCTTTTTGTTTCTATTTGGTTGATTTCAGCCCTGTGTTTGATTATTTCTTGCTGTCGACTCCTCTTGGGTGAATTTACTTCTTTTTGTTCTAGTGCTTTCAGATGTGCTGTCAAATTGTTGGTGTACACTCTTTGAGTTTTTCTCTTAGGACTGCTTTTATTTTGTCTCATAAGTTTGAGTATGTTGTGGCTTCATTTTCATTAAACTCTAGAAAGTCTTTAATTTCTCTCTTTATTTCTTTCTTGACCAAATTATTGAGTAGAGTGTTGTTAAGCTTCCACCTGTATGTGTGCTTTCTATTTTTTATGTTATTATTGAGGTGCAGCCTTAGTCCATGGTGATCTGTATCTGTTAAGGTCTGATTTGTGACCAACTATGTGGTCAGTTTTGGAGAAGGTACCATGAGGTGCTGAGAAGAACATATATCCTTTTGTTTTAGGATAAAATGTTCTATAGACGTCTGTTAAATCCATTTGTTTCATAACTTCTGTTAGTCTCACTGTGTCTTTGTTTATTTTCTGTTTCCAAGATTTTTCTATTGCTGAGAGTGGGGTGTTGAACTGTCCACTATTATTGTATGTGGTGCAATGTGTGCTTTGAACTTTAGTAAAGTTTCTTTTATGAATGCAGATGCCCTTGCATTTGGTGCATAGAGGTTCAGAATTGAGAGTTCATCTTGGTATATGTTAGCTTTGATGAGTGTGAAGTGTCTCTCCTTATCTTTTCTTGATAACTTTAGGTTGAATGTCCATTCTATTCGATATTAGAATGGCTACTCCAGCTTGTTTCATGGCACCATTTGCTTGGAAAATTGTTTTCCAGACTTTTATTCTGAGGTAGTGTCTGCCTTTGTCACTGAGGTGGGTTTACTGTATGCCTCAAAATGTTGGGTCCTGTTTACATCCACAGTTTGATAGTCTGTCTTTCTATTGGGGAATTCAGTCCATTGATATTAATAGATATTTGTTGTTCGAGCTGGAATTCTGTTCATGTGGCTATTTTCTTTTAGTTTCATTGGAAGATTATTTTCTAGCTTTTTCTAGGATGTAGTTTCCCTCCTTGTGTTGGAGTTTTCCATTTATGACCCTTTGAAGGGCTGAATTTGCAGAAATATATTGTGTAAACTTGTTCTTGTCACAGAATACCTTGGTTTCTCCATCTATGGTACTTGAAAGTTTTCCTTAGTATAGTAGCCTGGGCTGGTATTTTTGTTCTCTTAGCGTCTATATGACATCAACCCACGATCTTCTGGCTTTCATAGTCTCTGGGGAGAAGTCTGGTGTAATTCTGATAGGTCTGCCTTTATATGTTACTTGACTTTTTTCTCTCACTGCTTTTTATATTCTTCTTTTGTTTTGTCCATTTGGTGTTTTGACTCATAAGTGACAGGAAGAATTTCTTTTCTGATCCAGTCTATTTGGAGTTCTATAGGCTTCTTGTATGTTAATGGGCATCTCTTTCTTTAGGTTAAGGAATTTTCTTCTATAATTTTTTTGAAGATATTTACTGGCTCTTTAAGTTGGAAGTCTTCACTATCTTCTATGTCTGTTATCCTTAGGTTTATTCTTCTCATTGTGTTCTGGATTTCCTGGATGTTTTGGGTTAGGACCTTTTTGTATTTTCTTTGACTGTTGTGTCAAAGTTTTCTATGGTATCTTCTGCACCTGAGATTCTCTCTTCTAATTTTTGTATTCTGTTGGTGATGATTACATCTATGGCTCCTGTCTTCTTTCCTAGGTTTTCTATCTCCAGAGTTGTCTCTCTTTGTGAATTCTTAATTGTTTCTACTTCCATTTTTAGATCCTGGAAGGTTTTATTCAATTGCTTCACCTGTTTGGTTGTATCCTCCTGTAATTCTTTAAGGGATTTTTATATTTCCTCTTTAAGGGCTTCTACTTGTTTACCTGTGTTCTCCTCTATTTCTTTAAGGAGTTATTTATGTTTTTCTTAAAATCATCTATCACCATCATGTGATGTGATTTTTAGATCAAAATATTGCTTTTCTGGAGTGTTGTGGTATCCAGGACGTGCTGTGGTGGAAGTACTGCCTTCTGATGATGCCAAGTAGTCTTGGTTTCTGTTGGTAAGGTTCTTGCATTTGCCTTTCACCATCTATTAATCTCTGGTACTAGATGTTCTTTCTGTCTCTGGCTAGAACTTGTTCCTCCTGTGGAATTTGTAAGCCTGTTTCAGCACTCCTGGTTAGTTCAGTTCACCCCTGGTAAGACCTATTCACAGAGGGTTGTGGATCAGCTATCCCTCCATTCCTTCTGGGTGCAGATGGATGAATGAAGGACCCTGTCCCAGTTGCTCTGCTACTTCTGAGACCTGTGCCTCCTGGCTGGTCCCGCTTAAAAAGTAACCTGTTAGAAAATGGGTATCTCACCTGAATCCTGGGGTCAGAGCATTCTGGAGACCTGTGCTCCCCTGGCAGGAAAGGTGTACAGAGAGCTGTGGAACAGGAGCACCTCCTGGTTGTAGATGGAGGTAGAAAGGACCTGTACCAGCTGCTCTGTTGCTTCTGCAGCCTGTCTGTGCTTTTCATTTTGTTCCCACACTTTCCATACAGAGAATGGAACTGAGGGCTTTGCATATAAATGGCAAACATTTACTGTAAATGTTCACTTTCAGCTTCCTTTTTTATTGTGTTTCTATCTGCTCATAATTTGTTTTGTTTATCTACTATTTCTTTTAGAAGTTTAGTTACTATACATTTTCTATCTGATAATTTTAAATGTCATATCTGCATATAAATCTCATTCTGATTATTCTGATGAGTATGGGAAGGAAAGTAATATATAATCCTACTTTTCCATTTTATGTTCTATTAGAACTAAATTCTTAGCCTGAGGACTTCATCATGAGTATCTTCTTAGCCTCTTCTCACCCACCATTAGTATGAGTAGAGGAACCTATTGAATCACAAGTTGGTTAATATTTTATCTAGCAGGAAGTGCTCTAGTTTGCAAAATAGTCATCCTAGGAGATGATACACCTATGTTATGATGAGTGTTCAAGAAGTGTTTCATAAATTTGTTCATAGCTTCTGCTTCAAATGGCAGAGAATGTTAGATCACTGTCTTGAGAATTCACCAGGGTTTCTTTTTTAATTAATAATTTGTCTTGAGAATTCACAGGGTTTCTTTTTTAATTAATAATTAAATTTATTTACATCTCAAATATTGCCCCCTCCCAGCTCCTCTCCGAGAGTTCTTTACCCTGTCTCCCATCCCATCACCTCTGAGAGGTTGCTGCCTCCTAGTTTGGGCATCTCTCTTAAATTTCTACAGAATTAATCCCATCTTCTCCCACAAAGTCCAGACAAGGCAGTCCTCTGCTATATATGTGGATGGGGCTTCCATCCCACTTATGTATGCTCTTTGATTGGTGTCTTAGTTTCTGGGAGCTCCCAGGGGTCCAGATTATTGATGGTTAATTCCTGAGATGGGGTTGGTGGCTGGGCTGGGGAACATGAGCTGTTCATAGCCACCTACAAGCAGTCTGTCTCAGATCTTCAGATCCCTTTGTAAGTGTTGTAGGATTCTACATCTTAGGCAACTTTGCTTATAGGTTTGGTGTTTGGGCTATGACACCTGTTTCTTCTGTTTTTCTCATTGGGGTGACATTCCACTGTTGCTTCAGACTTCTGATAGCTCTAAGAAAAGTTGTTGACTTTCAGTGCGTTAGATTATTTTCCCGTTCTGGTAAGGATGAGAGTGATGGTCTCCAGGCTCCTTCCATGTTCAGAGATCTTGCCTTTGTTTGTAAAGACACATTTCACTGGATATAAAAATCCAAGTTGACAGTGTTTTCTCCTCCCAGTGCTTTACAGATGTTGCTGTGTTCTCCTCGTTCTTGAATTGTTTCCCATGAGAAATAAGCTCTCATGCTTATCTCAGATCATATAAGGTAAAATAAAGCAGGCCAAGTCTGAGAAAAGAAAGGAAACGCTCTAAAGTCACAAAACACATTTATTTAAAGATGGATTGCCAAATCTGATACATGAAAATTGGGACAGTATGTTACTTTGGGGACAAGAACCCTGTCAGATTAGCTGCTAAGCTTCTGATGGTTTTGTTGCCTTAGATATATTTAGCATTCCAGAACCTTGTTGGGAATGAGGATGAAAAACAGAATTTCATGGAGAGAAAGGTGAGAGTCACTAGTGTTTTAGAAGATAGTCCACTTTTCAATAAAAAGTGAAAGTATAAAATAAAAAAAAAATTGGTAAACTTTAGAAGGATTCATAAAAGATTAAGTACACAGACCTGAGCTCAAGGACATAGCAGGAAACATGTTAGACATGGTAGAGTTGTGGAAAACTGGCATTTTGAACATAGGGAAAGTAACATTGTATATATTAGGCATAAACTCAATGAACACTCCATCACTCATGAGCTTGCATAAGAGTCAAAACTAGCTCCCCAAACTTAGGGTGCTATCTTTTGCTTAGTTTTATATGCAATAGTATTTATTATATGAGCAAAGAAAATTCTGAGTTGCATGGCAACGAAAACTTAAAAAAAATAATTCAATACCTGTTTAATCCTTACATTAGAATTATCAAACTCCATAATCTATTTAATGTCCCTGTGAGTGGCCATTTTAACTGTAACTATAGTTTACAAGCAGAATTCACTCCTTAAGTGTTGAATTTGCTGTAACAGTTTGCATTATGTCAAGGAAGTTTGATATAGTGTCGAGCCTTCAAAAACATACACTCTTAATCATAAAATTGACATAGAAAACTGTAATATTTTAGAACACCAAAACAATTTTATAGTGCCCGGCAGTGGTGGCACACATACCTTTAATCCCAGCATGCAGGAGACAGAAGCAGGCAGATTTCTGTGGCTTTGAGTCCAGCCTGGACTACAGAGCAAGTTCCAGGAAAGCCAAGGCTACGCAGAGAAAGTCTATCTTAAAATTAAGAACAACAAAACATATTACAGCAAATGAGTATTAGTATGACATTATAGATTCTTTTCTGTTGCTGTGATAAAGCACTCTGAGTTAAAGCAATTTAGGGGAAGAAAGAGGTATTTTTGGTAATACTTCCAAGTGTGGGAAGTCAGGGAAGAAACTCAAGCGGAAAGTTGAAGTAGAAATCATGGAGAAAAACTGCTTGCTGGCTCACTCAGTCTCATGTACAGCTACCGTCCTTAATGTTTTTATTGGATATTTTCTTTACTTACATTTCAAATGTTAATCCCCTTTCTGATTTTCCCCCATCCCCAAAACCCTCTATCTCATCCTCCCTCCCCCTACTTCTATGAGGGTGTTGCTCCACTCACCTACCATGTTCTTAAGGAATAGCACCACCCATAGGTTGTGTCTAATGGACAGTTCAAGTGAGCAAGTTCACATTGATAAAGTTAACAAAATTAGAAGGGACACCAAGAGAGGGTAAGAAGAGTTATCACAAAAGAGAGGCAAGAGAGGATAAAAGGGCACATGTGACATAAAATGGAAAAAACTGAAGTAAGTGGGACTGGGATACAAAGGATTTCAGACAAGGAAGGAAGAATGGAGAAGATGAATTATGGCACAGTTTACAAATATGGTTATGATGCCTAATATGTTTATGTGTGCATTTTAAAAAGCATAATTAAATTAAAAATGTATTGGAGCAATGAAAGACAAATATGATAGTATAGAATGTACTATGAAGGTAAGGAAGAAATAAGTAGCGAATGAGAAGGAAAATAGTTTAAGTGCTAGAACAGAGGAGCCAAAACATGATTTTACTCGCTGACAATTTACTCATCTCTTAAAAGCTCTTATATAATTTTAAGTTTGCAGTATTTAAATTAAAATATAATTATATCATTTTACCCTTCTGTCCTCTTCCTTCAATCACTCATGTCATATCCTTCACTCTTTATGGACAATTCTTCCTTTGTTATTGTAACGCACACACACACACACACACACACACACACACACACGCACACACACACAAATTCAACCTCATGATATTTAGTGTTGCTGTTTTATATGATTTCAGGGCTGATAAGTTGGTATTAGATATCTAGTTGGGGCCTCAGCCCTGGGAAATGCTAATGCTCCCTCTCTCAGTAGTTACTAATCTTACGTAAATCTCTCTATAGATGTGGGCCCCTTTGATATTTCCTCCTATGCTAGCATATCTATAGACACCATCCCTGTTCATGTCTTATTTAATCAGTTGTGTTATTGAGGTATCGAGGATGTAGCATGTTTGCTACACAATATTGGAGCTGACTTCTTGTTCCTCTGACTTTTAAATCCTTTCTTTTCCTCTGTTGGCAATGCTTCCTAAATCAGGTGCAGCAGTTGTGTTGCAGATGTATCCTCTGGAGACAAACACAGCATTATCAGTTGTTCTGTGCATTTTGACCAGTTGTGCATTTGTCTCTTTCTCCTTGGCAGAGAATATTCTTTAAGGGGGGTTGGATAACTAAACTTATCTGTATGTATAGTTAGGTCTTTACAACTCAGTTAGGAATTATACTGGTTTAGTAAAATGTTTTTCCACAAGTTCTTAATAATATATTTACTATGTATATATCAACACGTAGAAAAATAGCTATTCAAGGAATATTGCTTTTAAAACAGAGAATTTTTATCCAAGAGAAATAGGCTCAAGTAATAACTAAATACACTAAGAGGGCATGTTTTCTAAATGAGAGCATTACAGGCCATCTTGATGGTGAGTAAGAAATTATTGTGAATGAGGAGGAAGAAAGACAATATAATTAGAACAGATAGAAAATGAACATGTGACCACCAATTCTTCTCACGTCTAGCTGTCATTTGAACACTTGTGCTCTGCATAGTATGTTGTTATTTCTTACTATTACCTTGATGACCCTTTTTCTTTTTGTTAAATGATTTATGTCAAATAGAGGGTTTACATTGATAATGTAAATAATATATTGTAAATTATATAAAATATATAATAATTTATGATTATAAATTATAAAATGTAAATTAAACATTATAACATATATTATTATGATAACCACATAACTATACAATAAAAAACTGATAGTGTTTTTTGAGATAGTTGCCTGGAAAATGACAGGAAGATAAAAATTGAAATTTGCTAAAGATAGAATGAAATGGAGAATTTCTTTTTTTAAAACTTAAATAGAATGAATGAAAGATGATTAAAATTATATTTTTCTGTTTGATTTGCCATGCAAATACAACAAATTATAGTCATTTTGTGTACTTACTGAAATTGTATGTCAGTCACTGATGTGCTTCATACCTGTGGGAAATATAGGCTACACAGAAAAATGATGTTGGAGGAGTAAGGTGAATCCTTGATTGAAAAGCAGGAGGGGATGTAAGAAAGGGACCTTTTAATGTAAATACATGAGTATATCAATGAATCAAAAGTTATGCCAACCACATATGGAGCATTAGGTTTCACCTAACACAATCCTGTAGATAATTATAATATTTTAGGTCACATTCTAACCCATCTACTATTATATCAGCTATCATATAAAATTGAAATCAGACTCCATGTAATTCCCAGACTGAACTTCCTTCTTCCAAAGTGGGTAACATAGAAGACCTAACCCCTCAAGAAAACTAAATCCAAGTTTAACTTCTCTTACAGGGAATATAAATTCATTTGCATCTTTCTCAATAAGGTATGAATGAAAGTAATTTTATCATGTGACCTCATATCTTAAGTGCCTCACCTCAAGACATGTAATGTTTAATTGTTTTCAGTCACATATTCCTTGTGTTATATCCACAAATGAACTGTAAGTATGTTTATCCCTCTGGGATTGTTGGAGGTACACAGTGCCAGGATACAGAGCAAGCCTGATTCCTGCCTCTTCACTGTTTAACAATAGCTTGGGTGATAATTATATTTTTCTTTGAATTCCCCTTTTCCAGTTTGAACAGATACATTAAGAATTGAATTGCACTGGAGATTATTACTGATGTAAATAGATTATCCTAAGTAGACTTATGTTTTGTTAAAAAAAAAAAAAAAAACAAAGACAAAATAAACCCTCTATTATGGATGGTTTCAAGAATAAATGTCTACATGTAAATAAAGAAAATATCTAATAAAAAATCAAGTCCCTCCCCCCAAAAGAATAAATGTCAAGTATTGTGTTGGGCCAGAGACAGAGATGGAGATGAAGAGCTGTCCCATCTTTTGAACTTTCATCTCTTCTTTAACGGCTCTCAAATATTCTTTATGATTATTGCAACAGCTATGTCAAAATCCCTTCCAAATGTTGCTTTTCTGAGAGTTTGTAGTTAACAAACAAACAACAACACAAACAAAACAACAACCAAAACCTTCATGGACTTGAGAGATAGAACAGCAGTTAAGAGCACTTGCAGCTCTTCCAGAGGACCTGAATTTCGCTCCTAGCACCCATGTTGTGTGGCTCACAACTTCCTGGAACTATAGCTCCAGGATATCCTATGTCCCTTTTTGGCCACCAAAAGCAGTCAAACACAAGGGGGAGTATGTACACACAAACATATATTACAAAAGAACACACAGACACACACACTTAAAATTACTGATTTTTTAATATGAGTGGCTTGTTTTATTCCTTCTTGTGAAATTAGAGTATAATATTATAAAATTTGTGTGATAGTATTATGACATTTTTCTGACTTCTTTACTTATTATATTCATCATCCTTTGCTGTTCTCCTTAATCTTTGCTCCCCTCTCCCCATTTATGCGCAGCTATCTTCACTATTTCCCTTTCCACTCATATTAGTTATTAATTGAGTACTTTGTCTTTGTATATGATGGGTTTTTCAAATAAATTTTATACAATTTTAACCCTCCTTCTTATTTCTACTAAGTTGTTTGGCCTTGAATAAATTCTCTCTTTATTTTTTTTTTTAATTTTTTTCTTTTTTCTTTTCTTTTCTTTTTTTATTAGATGTTGTCTTTATTTACAATATCTCGTTTCCCAGGCTCCCCTCCAAAAATAAAATAAAATAAAATAAAATAAAATAAAATAAAATAAACAACTAAAACAAACTCCTGTTCCCTTCCCCCTCTCCCTTCTCACCACCCTACACCCTCCTGCTTACTGGCCCTGGCATTCCCCTACACTGGGGCATAAAACCTTCACAGGGCCAAGGGCCTTTCCTCCCATTGATGACCCACTTGGCCATCCTCTGCTATACATATGCTGCTGGAGCCATGAGTCACACCATGTGTACTCTTTGGTTGGTGGTTTAATCCCTGGGAGCTCTGAGTGTACTAGTTAGTTCATATTGTTGTTCATTCTAAGGGGCTACAAACCCTTCAGATCCTTTGTTCCTTTCTCTAGCTACTTCATTGGGGACCCTGTACTCAGTCCAATGGTTGGCTGTAAGCCTCTACTTCTGTATTAGTCGGGTACTGTCAGAGCCTCTCAGGAGACAGCTATATCAGGCTCCTATCATCCAGCACTTTCGGCATCCACAAAAGTGTCTAGATTTGATAATTGAATATGGGAAGGATTCCCAGGTGGAGCAGTCTCTGATTGTCCTTCCTTTATTCTCTGCTCCATAGTTAGTCTCTACAACTGATTCCATGGGTATTTTGTTTCCCCTTTTGAGAAGGAACAAAGTATCCATACTTTGGTCTTCCTTCTTCTTGAGTTTCTTATGGTTTGTGGTTTGTACTTTGTGTATTCTGATCTTCTGGTCTAATCTCCACTTATCAGAGAATGCATACCATGTGTGTTCTTTTCTGATTGGGTTACCTCACTCAGGATAATGATCTCCAGGTCCATCCATTTCCCCAAGAATTTCATAAATTCATTGTTTTTAATAACTGAGTAGTACTCCATTGTGTAGATGTACCACATTTTCTGTATCCATTCCTCTGTTGAGGGATAACTGGGTTTTCCCAGTTTCTGGCTATTATAAATAAGGCTGTTATGAACATAGTGGAGCATATGTCCTAATTTCATGTTGGAGCATCTTCTGACTATATGCCCAGGAGTGGTACAGCTGGTTCCTCTGGTAGAACTATGTCCAATTTTCAGAGGAACTGGCAAACTGATTTCCATAGTGGTTGTACCAGCTTGCAGTCCCACCAGAAATGCTGGCACAACTGGTAGTTAGCATGTAGAAGAATGCAAATTGATCCATTCTTATCTCCTTGTACAAAACTCAAGTCCAAGTGGATCAAGGACCTCCACATAAAGCCAGATACACTCAAACTAATAGAAAAGAAAGTATAGAAGAGCCTCGAGCACATAGGCACAGGGGAAAATTTCCTGAACAGAACACTAATAGCTTATGGTCTAAGATCAAAAATTGACAAATAGGACCTCATAAAATTGCAAAGCTTCTGTAAGGCACAAGACACTGTCAATAGGACAAAATGGCAACCAACAAATTGGGAAAAGATTTTTACCAATCCTACATCTGATAGAGGGCTAATATCCAATATATACAAAGAACTCAAGAAGTTAGACTCTGGAGAATCAAATAACCTTATTAAAAATGGGGTACAGAGGTAAACAAAGAATTCTCAACTGATGACTACTGAATGGCTGAGACACACCTAAAGAAATGGTCAACATCCTTAGTCATCAGTGAAATGCATATCGAAACAACCTTGAGATTTCACCTCATACCAGTCAGAATGACTAGGATAAAAACCTCAGGTGACAGCAGATGCTGGTGAGGTTGTGGAGAAAGAGGAATTCTCTCTTTTTTTAAATCTCATCTCTAATGAAAATGATGTCTAGCTTATAGGACTATAGTGTATATATAACACTTAGAATAGTATGCAACCACAACAACACCATAAATATTTTAAGCTTCCATTATTTTACTAGGGGACCATGGGTGTTCTTACTACCTCTCTTCAAGAAAATATTTTGTGAGGCAACTTATAAACCAGTCTTTCCTCTTATACCAATAAAGACATATCTATAAAATAGGCAATGAAAATAACATATAAAATTTAAATCCATTCATTTTCTTTTTTGTTTGTTTGTTTGTTTGTTTTTGAGACAGGGTTTCTCTGTGTAGCCCTGGCTATCCTGGAACTCACTCTGTCAACCAGGCTGGCCTGGAACTCAGAAATCCACCTGCCTCTGCCTCCCAAGTGCTGGGATGAAAGGCGTGTGCCACCAACATCCGGCTTTCCTTTTTTTCTTTTTTTTTTTTTCATTCATTTTCATTATTTGTATACTTATTCCTCTTTCTTTATTCTACTTACAACAAACAAACAAACAAACAAACAAACCCAAAAATCAAAAACACTATTTGTCATGTTTAGGGACTCCAGAGAGAAACAAAAATCTAAAAGGTAAAACTCATTGTCAGGCAGTAAGAAAGATTGGAACACTGATTCTCTGAGACCTACAGTTTGGTGAAAATAACTAGGAATTCAAAAAAAAGTGGATGGGACATCTCCTGCCCTCCTTCTCAATGGAAAAGAGATCCCATTAGTAAAGGAGCAATAAAGGGAGCAGAGCATGAATGAGTTTCTCTTGTATGGCTCTGAGGAGTTCTTCTGTGAACATAGAGACTTGGGCTTGATAAAACCTGGGAGCATGGTCCATAGTAACATTGTGGACTCATAAAACACTGAGCTTCAGATCATAGAGGGGAGGGTCCAAGAGAGAGGATGGGTTGATATGGAGAAACCAGTCGGTGGCCTAGTTGGAAACCTTAATTTGCAGAAGTGCTCTTCCTATGGTTTCATACTGGAAAATTGTTCATTGTGATAATAATCGGGAATAATCCAGCAACCATAAGCCTGTCTCTAGGGGCATCTATAGCATCAAATAATCAAGGTGACTTCAGGATGCCAACCAAGCCAAGAAGATAAAGTTCTATAGAACCTGAGTAGACCATCCAGCAGTAGCAACTAGCAGCATGTGATATGGACAGTGGGTCAGATCTGTATCTTCAAAGATGTGCCTGATGCCCATATTAAAGCCTAGTCCCATAACCTTGCTCTAGAAAGTCCAGCAGAAAGAGCTGAGAGTGAGAAGATACATCCCTCTTCAAAAACAGGCTAAAGGCTTTTTCTGAATCTCATCCTCATAAAGATCTTAAAAAAGGAAGACCATCTTCATGGAATGTTTTGAGACAGAAGATTATACTTGAGAGGGAAAAAAAAAAGAATGTTTCTATCATTGATAAGATAAGTGAGTCTACATCCTATCTACAGGATAGGAATACTAAACACAATTAGGAGATTATAAAGCAACCAAATATTAGTTAGTTCATTCATTCATTCTCCTGTAATGTATTGCTCTGTTGTATTAGCATGTCAAATTCAATGTAAAATACTTTTAAGTAGCTTTCAGACTCATTTTGCTCTTGCTAATATACTAAAATGACAGTGCTTTTTATAACTTAATCAGGGTATCAGGATGTTTGACTATAGCTTACTTAGGTAAATACATGGCTGTTCTACCATGTGAAAGGGAGTGAATATAAGACTTTCAGTTGTCATGCCTGCCATGGCCAGAAGTAATCCAAGGCAGCAGCATATGAAGAAGACTTTATAACTGGAATCTCCCACCAGCACAAAGAAGATTGTAAAATTCTGGAGAGCCTGGAAAATGGATATGAGTCACACAGAATCTGATTTGATGAGATTTTCAATTTTTGTGTTTTGATATTTGTTATATTATATTTTCTATTATGGTGTCTCTTATGAATTTGTACCTTGTGTTCTTGCAAGAAAAGAAACTCCAAAATAACCTACTGGATTCTATTTTGCAGCACAGACCAGTGGGGTATCATCAAAACTGAATGTTAAAACTCCTTTAAAAAGCAACTTAAATTTCCAAACACTTAAACTGTAGTTCTTACTCAAAATATTTAATCAATTATATGTCATTCTCATGGACTAATTTAAATAAATTCAACAAGATATGTAAATATGTGATTGGAATGTATCACAGGTACATATTAGAATGTTTTGTACCCATCTTTTACAATATACTTTGAGGTTACAGTATGGGTAGAGATGAAATGTTACAGTATCCAGGCTAAAGCATTATTTAACCTCCCAAGCCAATACAGATCTTTGTCTTATAAAAGCCAGATCATCAGGAAGGTCAAGGGGGAGGAAGTAAGAGCACAAGTAGGAAAGAAGGTTGGAACTGGGATGGAGCTCTGTGTTCCTGCTCAACACTGCAGCAAAAGGGCTGCCCTTTGCTAAGTTATTCCATCCTCATAAACAACTTAGGTACAGTTTAATTGGCAAGTTTGTCTTCATGTCTGGGTGATAAAGTTTTGTCGAATGTATCTTTTGTTAATAGTACAGTCTACCCTGATTTGACACTATAACCGTTCTTGAAACCTTCTATTTTAACCACAAAACTGAGTCTGATCCAATCCCAATAACTCAACCTCAACCAGGTACACACTGAAAGTTGTAAGATTTCACAAAGTAAATACTGAATGTTTCCAATCAGATTATCTCCTGTCTTCCTGTTTATATAATAGTTGACTATTTTTGTAAGAGAAGTAATTTTGCATTAATTTGTCTAGTATACTGCCTTTCTTACATAAGTAAGCTTTGTTAAACTTAACCATTCTCACATTTTAAATTATAAATATGATATATATATATATATATATATATATATATATATATATGAACAAATATATATTTGAATGAGAGATGTATTTTATATATACAGGATTTATTAGAATGGCTTACAGGCTGTGGTTTAGCTAGTCTAATGATGGCAACCTAGCAATGGAAGATTGAGTAATCCAGTAGTTTTTAATTCCCAAGGCTGGAAGTCTTAGATAGTTTTCAATATATGTTTGAATCTCAAAGAAGTAGGCTCAAATTCCAGTGAAGAAAATGGACTTGCTGGTGAGAACAAGCAGCCCAAGAGAGCAAATTTTCCTCTTTTATATTCTTTATACAAGCTACCAGTAGAAGATATGATCCATATTAAAGGTAGATCTTCCTACCTCAAAAGATCTGAAATATAGTTCTTCCCAACTCAAAGTTCTATATTCAAAATTGTTCTTCCCACTTCAAATGCTTTAATGAGGGGAAAATCCCTCATGGACATATCCAATCCATTGGGTTTTAACTAATCCCACATGCAGTCAATAACAACAAGTATAGCTTTCACAGTTACCTCAATATCTTTTTCTGGTCCCATCCATTTATCTTAAAGGGTCATGATTTCACTATTTTTTTTTTTACAGCTGGCTAGTATTCCATAGCCACCCGAGAAAAGCTGAGAGTGACTGTCTCTCTCAACATCAATAGGCTGTTCAGTGCCAGTCAGCCCTGACAACATTCCTACAAGTATCATTATACAGACTAAGCAGGTTATACTTAGTAATATATATGCATATATGTATACATATATGTATTTAAAATAATTAATGAAAAGAATGCTATAAACTTGAAAGAGAGCAAGGAATTGTGTATAGGTTTGGAGGGAAGGAAAGAAAGAAAGTAATATATTAAATGGTATTGTCATTAATCTCAAAAATAACATAAAAATGTTGTATCAAATGTCAAGCACAAAACACTGTGGCAGATTTGATTTGTTGTTCCACTTCAGTTACAACTCTAGGAGGGGAATGTAGACATGCTTCCTACTTTGATACAGTAGAATTCTGTAACAATTGCCTGCTTCATCTTTCCTTCTAGTTCAGAATCCTCTACACTGACTCCAGTTCTTCCATCTACTTAAGAAAAAGTAGGATATTATATATTTACATAAACAACCATATACACATTCATTCTCAGTCACTAAGATTGAATAGAATTAGACAAGGTACATTTATTATAGAAAATCATTTTCTATGCTTGTATCATCAAAAATTCACAGTACAATTATGTAAGTATATATACACACATATATAATGAATTTATTAAAGATATGAAGAGTACTAACTTTGACCATCAAAAGATTCGCATATTTCAAGTCCCAAATTTGTTCTAGCTGAATTTTATTTTGAATACCAGTTCTCTTCTTAGTGGCATTTCCCTGATATCAATGCTGAAGTAAACCCAAAAATAGCAAGGGGGTAAGATCTCAAAATAGCTGAGAAGATCAGCATAATCAGCAAATTAGGGCTATGTACAAATCATGCAATTGGCATCATGGGAGCAGCAAGGGCCACGCCATGTGGAGAAGAGAACACTCAACGTTGATAACTTTGATTAGCATTAACATTGATCGCATAATTCACTTCCAGGATGTGTCATGGTGCTAATAAATAAAAGATGACACATTTTAAGAATGGTGACTTCTATCGTATTGTAATAGAAGATGAACTGTGAAGTTTGGGATGTTGTTTACTTCACCTATATTCTCTATTTTAGAGCTCTGATTGCAAAGCCCCCCAAAGAATAGCACAGTTAGAGCAAGAGATTTATTCAAACACTAGCTTTGCTTCAGAGCTACTTCTTTCCCAATTCAGCTTTCCTCTCCTGTAAAGCCAAACCTTCTCTCAAACTAGTATTTTCCCAATTCGCATCTGGGTTGCCTTGCAATTCATTCTGCACCTTTTTCTTTACTGGTCCTTCCTCAGGTTGTATTCAGCTTTTACCTATCATACATTAAAAGTTCTAAGTGCTTTTTATTTAAACAATACATTCTGGCATGACTTCTCCCTCTCCTTCTCTCTATAACTTCTCTCCATGATGTACAAAACACTTTAGAAAATGTTCTAAGTTCCCATGTTAGAAGGCCAAATTGCCAACTTTAATTTTTGCCACCTTCTACTACTCTCACTTCTTAGTTTTGTTTCCTTGTTCATTAATCCAGGTAGTATCCACATAGCTGATAAAGATTATAAGACAGTGCGGAATCTCTACATTAAAAGTCAGATTTTAGCAAACAAATTTCACAGGAGTGATTTCATATTCTATATCTACTCCAAGTTCATAGAAAATCCTCTGTTAACTAGGACACAAAACTTCCACCTCTGTCCTTGGACAAACTTTCGAATGTTTTTCTTAGCAAGTTGAAATATTTTCCTATAAATTCTACCCTTTGAATTTGGTTCTTTAGGTGAAGTAAATGATCATATTAAATAGCATTCATATTGCTTTCTATGCCCATTCTTACTCTACTCTTTAGGCTCACAAGCTTATCTCAGAGAAATCAATGACAAGCAACACCTGTGATCACTTTAGATAAAGAAACTGAAATATAATTAATTTCTTAAAGAATAAAATAAAACCAAGTAGAACTGAAGACACAGCTCCAGAGCCAATGTACTTAGAGAGAAATTCCTTTCTTCTACTTTTTAGCATTTACCTAAAATAGAATTCTATTTTTGACAGAAAATCATAACTCACCTTTTCATACCTTTAAGCCATGCAAATACTCTGTTTATTAATATACATGTGTGTGCATCCAGGTTTGTTTATTTATATGTAAAGAAAACTATATAAATTAATGTTATGCTAAAATACTAAGTATAGGCAGTAATTGATTATCCATTTATGAACTTGAAATTCTAGGTTCCTAACATGGTGTATATCATACTACTGCTATGTCACTGGCAGTTGATATAATGGCTAAATTTTAATGCATCAGTACTTCTGCCTTCTCATATTTTCAAAGCATATATAATGAGATATGTACCATCAGGAGATTTCATAGCTTACAATGAGTATCTTGATACATTACCAAGCATTTTCTCAGCATGCTATAAGTATTAGTGAACATTACTAATACCAGCAATACACAATAGAATTCTACTACAGTGCCTAGTCCTTCGAAGATAAGCTAGTTCCATTTCCTTTACCATATTACTTTCTGATTTTATACATGTCCTGTTACATCTAAGGGCATGAGTGATATGAATATATAAATTAAGGCCATAGCTAAGGGATGGACACATAAGATACTCAGAATAGACTCTGTGATATTCTCCAATGAACTATAAATTCCAATCGGTTCAGTTTATTGAGGAATGCATAGACTCAGATTAGATACATTCCCTTCTTTACTTTCTTTTGTTGCATGTCAGAATTTAGCCTTTCTTTTGTCAAATATGTAAAGCAACAAACCATGTACTAGATTTCAACATCTCTAGCTCTTTCCATTATTATGACAATAGCATAAGAATCTATAGTGGCCAAGAAAAGGAGTCAAACAGATTTCAATGTATTAAATTCAAATGTAGACTGTGAACTGTGCACCTTACATGCATATCTGTTTTCAGTAGACTTAGAATTCTAGAGACTGATTCTGACCCTTGGCTTCATTCTAGAAGTGCTAGAGATCACTTCCATGTAGACTCTGCCTGATGCTCATGCTGCCTAGAGGTATATAGCTTGTGTATATAAGATTAAGATGCAGCAAAATCTAGCACAGAATAAAGATGCAATGTATGTTACAGTGTTTATGTCCTCATTAAATGAATAAGGCTGTTTTTTTAATCTATTGGGAAAGGTTAGATTTCTGGCCTTGGAGATGAGTTGGACCACAGAGCAGCTGAATTTAGTGAGCTAGCCAAGGTGCTAAATGAAACAAACTTGTTCATGACCTTCTCCCTATCTTCTTTCTCAGTCTTCCATTCCCAAATATTCATGAGTGGAAATAATCAACCTTTAGAGACTCCAAATAACAATTTGCAGGCCAAATTAAATGAAGCTAAAAGGCTTCTCAGTAGCTCCAAAATTAACATAAATTACAAACACGTATTAGAAGGATACTGAAAGTTAATTGATACGTCGAAAAATGAAAAAGTACAACTTGATTAGAAATTTCTGTATGGCTGACAGAGTATTGTATACTCACATGCGTGTGCCTGTACACACACACACACACACACACACACACACACACATTCATACACAGTCACCACACAAACACATATGCTCACACACATTGTCACACAAACACACACACACACACACACACACACACACACACACACACATATACATATATATATATATATATATGTATATATGTCTTAGTTAGGGTTCTCTAGAGTCACAGAACTTATGGTAGTCTCTATGTAGTAAAGGGATTTATTGATGACTTACAGTTTGTAGTCCAACTCCTAACAATCAACTCCCAACAACAGTCACGGCAGCAGCTGTGAATGGAAGTCTAAGGATCCAGCAATTGCTCAGTCCCACAAGGCAAGCAGGTGAAGCAGAGAGAGCCTTCCTTCTTCCAATGTCCTTATATAGGTCTCTAGCAAAAAGTGTGGCCCAGGTTAAAGGTGTGGTGGCACACAACTTTAACCTCGGATGACCTTGAACTCATAGAGCTTTCTATGTTAATCCTATGGGATTCGTAGCCACTATTCCTCAAGGTCTCCATGCCAAGATTCAGGTCAGAAACTTGTATCTCTCAGCCTCCAGATTAGGGCCACAGGTGAGCCTTCTAATTCTGGATTGCAATTTATTTCAGACATAGTCAAGTTGACAACCAGGAATAGCCACTCCAACATATATATATATATATATATATATATA
>JADRCD010170779.1:43642-54466 GCA_019843815.1 Montemys delectorum
CTCTCTCTCTCTCTCTCTCTCTCTCTCTCTCTCTCTCTCTCTCTGTCACACACATACACGCACACACCAAACATAAACACAGATAAACCACACACATGCTCACACATACAAATGTGCACACACACATACACACACACACACACACATACACACACACAGAGAAAGAGAGAGAGAGAGTTGTTTAAACTTAATAAAAACATGAAAAAAAGTAGTTGTCAAATACCTCTAAGAGTAGTGTTTAAATATGCACTCAGCCAGTCCCCACTGAGGTTTGTAATCACTCCCTCACATTTGACACAGGCCTTTACTTAGATGTTCTTTTGTATCTGTAGACTCTCTGGTGATGCCATTAATGCTGCATAAAACACCATGAAATACCAGGAGATCAAACCAAGTAGCAATTACCGAAAACATTTTTCTGATATCTCTCTCGATTTTCCTTTGGGGAGTGCTAACGCAGTAAGTGTTGGCTATATATAAACAAAACACTGGCTATAACTGCAGAGAACCCACAGCCTTTTCTGAAGAGTTTTGCTTTGTTTGACAAAATAGTCTTCAGGGAAACTCTAATGGACAAAAGCTAAAGAGCCAAAGAAAGGAAAACTGATCCATTTGAAAAAGAAGAGGGGCTGCACAGAGAAGAGAAAAACATGTTGGTACTTAACTCACAAATGCTGATGTCCTCTAGCAGGGTCATGCCACAAGTGACCCTTCTCACACATAATAGTGTAGAGAACCTGGCCTCCTCTACCTGTGTGAAAGGGACAGTGAGTCTAACTCCAGTAGCAGTAGCCTCTGTCTAATCTGCAGCTTTACAGTTTTCTCAATAGCCCAGGGTACAATCAACCTAACTACTTTAGACCTCACTAACTCCAGATTTACAGGAATTCAGATAGAGCTTAAGCATTGATTCTTGCTGAGCTGAAAAGCTTCAGATCATTTCTTCTTCTTCTTTTTTTTTTTTTTTCTGTGACTATACGGGACTTATTCATGGAACCAATATAGTCAAACTTTGTAGCAGTTATGTCAACAAAGGGCTTGTTACTTAAGAGTTCTACTACTGTGTTTGAATCCCATTTTGGTACAGGAACTTATTACTGTGAGAACTAGGAATCATATGCAGGCCATGTTATTGCAAGGAAGAAATTTAGAATTATTTGAAGGACAGAATTGAATACAACACAAGGTAAAATTAGTATGCAGGTTGGGTATGGGAATTGTAAATAATATTTAATTTGTCATTGATTTTCTAGCATTTTGTCTTAAAAATGTTATATTGTAAAAGGTGAAAGATTTATACAATCTGAAGAGAAACCAGAGTTTTTGAAATAATTTTCAGTGTGTCTTTGTACTCTTGCAAGTCTTTACAGTAAAGTCTTGGGTGCATTTGTTCTGATGTGCTTTCTAAGGAAAGCTTACATAGTAAATGATATAGAAATTTGTGTAGTAAAAGACAAAGTATATTCCTTCAGAAAGTAACTTAATTTTTTTGTCCAATATTATAAATAAATATGTTCTAAAAAGAAAAAAATATTATACTGTAAAATTATCAGAAATAAACTTGGAAAGTTAAAATATAGTAGTCATATACACATGTTATTATATACGTAATGTCTGAATCACTTCCGTGTAAACACAGTGATATTATGTCATTATCTTCATTTTACAGTAAAGCAATGCAGAAGGGAAGAACATTTATTATTAGCCTGCAATAATGATTTTATTAAATTTGTCTTGATTTCATAAAAGGTGTCTACAGACATTTCTATGACTTAGTAAAGTAGACAGTATTTGACAATGGAATGATTCTAGCTGCCGTATGATCTTTTCTCAGGAAAACAACTGGATGATTTCATCTGTAGGCCTAGTTTACTACCCAGCAGCTCCTCTTTGATTTTTTTCACTCTATCCCAACTAAAGAGCTAAATGTTTCCTGTCTGTTTTACTATCCGAGTCTTTGATAAGGGGACTTGAGAACTTCCATCTTTAATCTGAAGCAGTTACACAGCTTTTCCTTTTTGATTTGGTGGGTGGGAGCCAACAGAGACAAAGATACAGCTTTTGAATATAGTGTGATAGTCTATCACATAATCCATATAAAACAATGAAAACATCTGGAGGGAAAAGATTAGCTTTCTTCCACTACCCCACCTTTCTCTTCTTCCTTCTCCTCTATTCCTCGTCCTCTTCTTCCACAGAATCTATGAACTTCGTAGAATGCTCTGATCACCTCTCAGTGTTTTGTGCTTCTCCTCATGTAATCTGAGCACAGGTGTTGGACAATATGCTGTTAGTCGCACACACATAGTTTGCAAGTGAGAACCTTTTATGGATGATCACTGGTACTGTGACACCCAAGCTCTTGTTGATTTCTCCTAATTGTTTTAGTGTGTGTGTGTGTGTGTGTGTGTGTGTGTGTGTGTGTGTATCTTGGGTATATTTTAGAAGTATGAACTACTAATGAATACTAGTGCATTGCACTTGAAAACATAGATATTCATTATTAGTAGTTTGAGAAACAGAGCTTCCACATAGTTTGGTGATCTTGTGTTTGATTATCCATAATAACAATGGCTGGATATAAGCCAGCAAAGGATTACTAAATAATGAGTGCCATGACAAAATTAGTCTTGTCAGATATTCTCCAATGTATGACTACCAAGAATGACAATTTAGGAATATATATTTGGAAATCCCTGATCCAGTAAATGTATAAATAAATTATAAGAGTGTTGTGATTACACACTTGTGACTTCCCATATCAGAATATATTGTTGATTGTAACTAAAATCTGTATAATACAAGTTAATGGATGATCTCAGTAAGATATCCAGAGTATATGCAGGCAGTTTAAACACGTAGCCTATATTAACCTCCCAAAGAACCAAGCAAAATCTAAACATTTATATTGAGATAATACTATGTCTGGTTTTAAGGAGCAGATTGCATAAGGAGCTCTCAGTGGCATTAACAGAATTGGAGCAGTGTTTTATCTTTTTTCCTAGAAAGAACCCCTGACCTCTTAATCAATTTTCCCAATTATAGCATATACCAAAATGGAAGGAACCGAACTGGCATATTTTGCTTTTTGTTGTTTTTTAAATCTAAATTTATGTTTTCACTTATTCACTTATCATCTTGCTCATTGAACCCTCCCAGTCACTCTCTCACATATCTTTCCTCCCTCTTCCCTCACTTTCTCCAATGAGTGGGTAGGCCATACCATATTATCACCCTCAACCTGGCATGTCAAGTCTCTGTGATGCTAGGTACTTCCCCTCCCACTGAGCCCAGACAAGGCATCTCAGCTAAAAGGACATATCCCATGTACAGTAACAGCTTTTAGGATAGACTCTATTCCAGTTGTTCAGGACCCACATGAAGACCAAGCTGCACATCTGCTACATAGAGGAGCAGAGAAGCCTAGGTCCAGCCCATGTTCTTTGGTTGATGGTTCAGATTCTGAGACTCCCAAAGGTTCAGGATAGCTGACTCTGTTGGACTTCCTGTGGATATCCTATCTCCCTCGGGGCTTGTAATCCTTCTTCCTCTTCTTCCATAAGAGTCCATAAGCTCAATCCACTATTTGGCTATGGGTATCTATCTGTCAGAGTCATCTTCTGGGTGGAGCCTCTCAGAGGACAACTTGCTGCTGTCTGCAAACATAACATAGCATCATTAACAGTGTCAGGGATTGGTGTTTGTCCATAGGATGGGTCTCAAGTTGGGCCAGTTAATGGTTAGATATTCCCTTAGTCTCTGCTCCATCCGCAGTGCCTGCATTTCTTGTAGACAGAATAAGTTTGGGGTTGAAAGTTTTACAGGTGAGTTTCTTTCTCTATCACTTCATTGGAGTTCCTTTGAACTGGCATCTTAAAGGATCTCTCACTGAGTTGTAAGTTTGGTATCACATATCCCAGCCCTAGGATACTGTCAGGGATGGAGAAAAATGTAGTTGATTACATTAAAGCTTATCATATCTTATTAAATATGCCTAATGTTCTGTACTCAGTCAGATGGCAAGTAAACACAGAAAGTAACTTTAAACTTTTTCATAGGTGAGGAAACTGAGATTTAAGAAGACTAAACAATTTCTCCAGCATCACAAAGTTAATAGTTGATTGAATTGCTTTTAAAGTGTATTCTACTTAAGATTGGATGCATACTTCTAATTATGCTTTTGTGATGGTTAATTTTTCCTCTCAACTTGTCAGGAGCCAGAGTTGCCTACTAGACAAGCATCTGGGTGTACCTGTGAGGTATTTTCTGGATTAGATTAATTGAGGTTGAAAAGATCTACCCGAATGGCACCATTCTGTGGACTGGGAGCTTGGGCAGCACACAAAGGAGAAATCAAGGTGAGTACTGGTGTTGAGCATTCACTCTTCTTTCTACTTCCTGACTGTGAGGACAGTGCAATAAACTACTTCATGTGTTTGCTATCACGACTCTCTATAATTGACTATATCCTCCAACTGGAAGCAAAATAAACTCTACCTTCCTCAAGTTGCTTTTATCAAGCAGAAAACTAACCAGGAGGAGTAGTATTCGAAGTAATGGAATTCAAAATGTTAGTCCCATGGGTTGCCTTTGTAGATTGCTATGATCAACTAAGGAATAAGATCTAAAATTTCTTTCACCAGTGTAAGCATGGCAAACAACACAACCACAGATAAAATGCTATGTACAGACTACAACATCATTTCTACATGGATTACTCCCACATCAAACAATGAGCCTTTCAGGCCACCCTCAGAGAATCACTCAAGAAAGAAATCAGTCACCATTCATGAATTAGAATAATGCAAAACAAAAGAAAGTCCCTTACCACTGCAGCAAATGAAGTTCTAGACCAAAGGTTCCCAACCTTCCTAATGCTCTGACCCTTTAATACAGTTCCTCATTTGTTGATCTCAACCATACAATTATTTTGTTGCTACTTCATAGCTGTAGCTTTACTATTCTTATGAACTGTAATGTAAATATCTGTGTTTTGTGATGGCATTAGGAAATCTCTGTAAAAGGGTCATTCTTCCCCCAAAGGGATTGCAACCCACAAAATGGCAACTGCTGGTGTAGAAAATGTTTCATGATTCTTGACCTGGGGTTAGAAGTATTAGAGCTTTGTTGTGTGGCCCATACACTAATCTGTGTATACATCTTTCATTTATTTTAATTGTATATCATTTCTAGTGTGTTGCTATCATGAATGGTTTTGTCTTACCAGAGTCTGCAAATAAGAAATTCTGCAGAGCTTTGTTCTGAATAGTTGTAAAACTCCAATGAACTCCAACATCAAGTCTATCTAACTGTATGCTATCCTTATTCATAAACATTAAATAATTGTAGCTATTTAGATTACCATTCCTTAGTCATAAAAGCTGTGCTTCAAGAAATTGTTGCTTGTCTTAGGGTTTCTATTCCTGCACAAACATCATGACCATGAAGCAAGTTGGGGAGGAAAGGGCTTATTAGGCTTACTTCCACATGGCTGTTGATCACCGGAGGAAGTCAGGACTGGAACTCAAACAGGTCAGGAAGCAGGAGCTGATGCAGAGGCCATGGAGAGATTGTTCCTTACTGGCTTGCTTCTCCTGGCTTGCTCAGCCTGCTCTCTTATAGAACCCAAGACTTCTATCCCAGAGATAGCACCACCCACAAGGGGACCTACCCCCTTGATCACTAATTGAGAAAATGCCCCACAGCTGGATCTCATGGAGGTACTTCACCAACTGAAGCTCCCTTCTCTGTGATAACTGCAGCCTGTGTCAAGTTGACACACAAAACTAGCCAGTACAATTGACCCCTTGTCAACTTGACACACAAACACTTCACTATTAAGCCTCAACCCTTATGTTGTTATTCATCCCCAAGATCTAAATTCCCACAGTCTTTACATATTAAAAGTTCAATCAATTTAAAATGTCCAATATCTTTTAAAATTCAAAGTCTCTTAACTGTGGGCTCCACTAAAATACATTCTTCCTTCAAGAGGGAAAAATATCAGGGCACAGTCACAGTCAAAAGCAAAACCAATCTCTGGGTTCCAACATATGATCTTCTGGGCTCCTCTAAGGGCTTTGGTCACTTTTCCAGCTCTGTTCTGGGCTCCAGATGCCTGTACTCCACTGCTGCTGCTGTCCTTGGTGGTCATTCCATGGTACTGGCATTCCCAAAACAATGCTGTAACTAGGCTTTACCAATAGCCTCTCATAGACCGTCTTTATGATATCAAGCCTCAACTCCTTTGCATGACACCTTCAGTCCTGGGCCATCAATTCGAAACTGAGGCTACACCTTCACCAATGGCCTTCCATGGCCTCTTACTGTGCCGAGCCTCAGCTGTTCGCCATGACCCCTTCATGCTGTCAAAACCAGTACCACATGGGTGACTCTTACACATTACCAAGTCCTGTTGCAGCACAAGGTACAACCTTGGCTATCTCTGGAACACTGCCTCTTTGTGCTCTCAGAAAACACTTCCCAGAAGATGTCACCTCAATGATGCTGGTCTCTTCTTAATCACTGCTAATTTATTAGCTCCAGCTAACCAGCATCAATAGTCCCAGTAATGCAAAGTTCTCTCTTTAGTAGTTCTGGTATCTTGTTAATCACAGCTGATACTTCAGCCCAAGCTAACCAGAACCACAGAATCTTCACAATCAAAACAACATGGCCCTGATAAGAGTCTTTAATCTTCCCTCTGAAATTTCACAAGCCAGGCCTCCATCTCTGCACTGTTCTCAACATGATCTTCCAAGCTCCTACAGAATATCCCACATAGTTCATAATAGCCAGTGGTTCTTCTAGCTCAAAGTTCCAAAATCCTTCCACAGTCCTCCCCAAAACATGGCCAGGTTGTCACAGGAATACCCCGCTATGCTGGTACCAATTTGTCTTAGTCAGGGTTTCTTTTTTTTTTTTTTTTTTTTTATTAGGTATTTTCTTCATTCACATGTACACTTTCCCTCTCCCATTTTCCCCTCCAAAACAAACAAACAAACAAACACAAGAACAAACCCCTTCTGCCTCCCCCCTCCCAATGCCTGTCCCCCCACCCTCTCCCACCCATTGGCCCTGGCATGTGTGGTACATCTACACAATGGAGTACTACTCAGCTATTAGTCAGGGTTTCTATTCCTGCACAAACATCATGACCAAGAAGCAAGTTGGGGAGGAAAGGGTTTATTGAGCTTACAGTTCCACGTTGCTGTTTATCACCAGAGGAAGTCAGGACTGGAACTCAAGCAAGCCAGTAAGGAACATCCCTCCATGGCCTCTGCATCAGCTCCTGCTTCCTAACCTGCTTGAGTTCCAGTCCTGACTTCCTCTGGTGATAAACAGCAATGTGGAAGTGTAAGCTCAATAAACCCTTTCCTCCCCAACTTGCTTCCTGGTGGTCATGATGTTTGTGCAGGAATAGAAACCCTGACTAAGACATTGCTGAAAGTTCTATTCGATAGGATTATTCTAGGAGCTTTAAATTATGAAGGTCAAAGCCAGTTAACAAGTGCCATTCATTTAACACTGTGCTCCTTACGACTGTTGCATTTCCTGTGTTCTCGATTTTGCTATATAATTTTTTTACATTCGCATAGACATGAATATTGTGTAACTTTCATTAGCAAAAAAAACTGTTCTAATTTGGTCAAGATATTATGGCTACCTTAATGTTTCATTGCAAACTCTTCTTGATGTTTACCAAGCCAGCTTTCAAATCCTGGAATTCATAGCATATGATTGTGCATTTCAACACTTCTCTGTCCTGCTAGATGAAATGTGGGTATGCACTCCATCATCCTGGACTCCATTTCACACTTCTGTCCCTTTTTACTTCCTGCAGCAACTCACATATGCAATCATTCTTAAAAATAAAAACTAAAAACCTAGGCTTACAGCTTTTCCATTTTAGTGCTTCATAGTGTGTTGATTATGTACTGTGTTACTGTTCTTTTATTTTTTTCTTCTTTTATTTTTTGAGGTTATAATATAATAACATTTCTATCTTCCATTCCCTCCAAACCTTCCCTTGCTCTCTTCAAATTTGTAGAACATATATATATATATATATATGTTTGGTCTGTATATTTTTATTTGTATATATATTTTCCGGACTGACCATTTGGTATCAGATAAGAAATGAATATGCTCTTCCTTGTAGAGGATCTTTTCTCCCACTCTCAGCAGTCTTTAGTTGCCTGTATTTTTTGTATAGGATCAAAGCCTCATGGGCTTTTCTCAGTCCACTTTGCCATGTCTATTGGTATCATCGTTATTCTTTAGACAATGAAAACACATGATTCCTGCAGAAAGTCCCAAGGTGTACATCCCATTTCTCCTTAGTCCAGTACAACAAGAGTACAATATGTTGTACTTTTTCCAGTACAACATAATTCACCATCAGCCAGCCAGATATTTTCTCTGGATATATTGAGTCTTTTTTTTTATTTTATTTATTTTTAATGTGGAGTGCTGGGGCAGCTATTGAGTTACAGTTGTGATACAATGTCCAGGATATTCCTGCTGCCTGGACTTTGTAAGTTTCATGCTTTTGAGCTTCTAAATAACTTCTGGATTTCCTTAAGATGGAGTTTTTTTCTGTTAACTACACACAAGTACCCCCATAGTCTAGCAACCTTAAAGAGAATTAGCTTGCAAATGCTCAGTGATGTAAGATACACTAATCTGTGAGATGTGTTTTCAATGCAATTAGCTCAGTGCAGTGCTCACAGAGACGTCAGACTAACTGTCCTCCAGATGCACATAACAACATCTATGTAATCCTATGCTCTTCCACAAATGCAGACTGTAAGCCCCAGCCTGGAAATTTTCCTTCTTCAGAGGAGTCTTCTTGAGATATTATCACAGTTTCTCCAGATGTTTATTAAGCATGTGCTCCCATTATAATCCGCTTCTGATGGCAAGCCAGCTTCTCTCTTTGCTGATGCGCAGCTGTATTATGATGTGGGTCACAGTCAACTCTCCACATTTTCACTATCTAATTATTGTTTATGGCTTTACTTTGGATCCTGTACTTCAATTACCTACCCTATATTGAACAATCATGCAAGATTTCCCTCTATTTATTATATCTTCCATAAATTGCTCATCTAAGATAATGGGTATAGCTTATACATTTGCTACATTCCAAATGGTCTAAATTTCTTGATAGCTTAAGTGTGGAGGATACACAACTGTGGGACTTCAGTGCTGCATGGTGGAGAGATGATAGATTTCTCCAGATCTCCAAGTTCATGATTTTATAGTAACGTTAATTTCCTTCTTTGTAGGGGCTGCTGCACATCCAGAATTGGGTGATGGAAATACTACAAAGTAAATGAATATTCTCCTCTCATTTTAATATTTCTAAACATATTCATTTTAAAGGAGAAAATGAGGCACTAATGAAGTTAAATTTATAAGGAGAAGTTCCATTGGCATTTCAGGAGTAATTTGTTACTTTGAAGGAATGGAGAAACATGGTTACACAGAACAAGGGTGTCACATCATCTGCCCTGTTTTTGAGATTTGTAAATACAGAACTGTGTCTTCCAGGAAGTCTCTGGGCTGCCTGTTATAAACAGTAATCAGTGGAGGTTGATTACTCAACTCTGGTCATTTTCATCTACAAACAAATTCACAAGTTTCTCAGACAACTATGGATAGGCTGGCAAATTTAAATTTCAAATGAAAAAAAAGAAGCTTCCTGTAATGAGTTCACATACCTTTTATTTAGACTTCCAAATGCCAGCATAATGTGATTAGTTTTGATGTTGTTTCTTTCCACCAGTTATGAAAAATCACATCATCAATCATATTATCAAAATTAGATATGGAGAGGGCCTAGCATGTCACTAACACCCTCCCCAGTGCCAGTACAGACTTGTTTGAGACAGTCTGCTGTACTTTTTAATATTTTCTTCAATCTAATATTAAATATCCCCTGTGATCAAGCATCTCTCATCTCCCCTGTAATGACATAAATATAAAGAATGAGTAGTGGCTGTCTTAACAGGATGCATCTATGTTTATTCTGATTTTTTTTTTCACCAAAAGGAATGTTCTTGGTGAGCTAAGAAATGAAGATAAATTCAGGATATTATGATCTATAATTTCAATGATTACTATTACTTATCACTAATATTTGCAAAGAATTTCACATGCATTTTGGAGATGGTTTACATTACTGTAGTTGCAAACATTGTATTCTCATAAAATCTTATTAGATGCTTTATGAGCTTTCATTATTTAATAAGTGATATATCATGTACACCTTTACTCATGCTTTTAAGGAAGTTTTAAGAGTTGATCATATACTTTTTATTTGGTAAATAAAAACCGTGAATTGGTTTTATTCTTTTTTTTCTAATCTATGTCTTCAAATCTAGTTGAAGTTATCTCTTTTGTTGAACATTTATATAGATTTTGATTATGAAATATTCAGTCTAGACAATGATTTGAACTGCAATTTTAGAGTTACAGTCACTAGATCTAGACTAAGACTATGTATGTCAGAATTACAGTCCACCAGCTTTGAGGTTTAAGACTAGTCACTGAAAGTACGGTAGATTCCATGTCTCCAAAATCACACACAGAGGGAAAAATAAAACAAGCTACATCATATTTCATGCTCACAGATCCTGAGATTTCCAAGGGCTATCCTTTTAAAATCACATCATTCGAATACCTGATTCTTCCCAAACCTTCCTGTATTATCTGGAATGAGGGAACTGTTGAGTAAGGGACTATCTTTCTTTTTTTAAAAAAATTTTTATTATATATATATATATATATATATATATATATATATATATATATATATAT